>APFE031570789.1:77021-105545 GCA_000404065.3 Pinus taeda
TGGGGTCATAAGGTTTCCAGAGGAAACTGGTCTTTAGGCCAAGGCTTTCTAGCATTCTGTCAGCTTCTTTCTAGCCTTCCTCCCTTTTGTTCAAAACCAAGTGGCCCAATTGGTTTTTTACCTTTAGCTGTGCTTTCTTGCCTTTGCCTGAAAAGTGCTTTACATCAGCATTCCCAAATTGGCTGAAGTATTCAAGGGCAAACAATCTCATGGGCACATACTTGGGCAATCTGTATGGGGGTAACTCACAACCATATATTCTGATAACGATGTAATTTTGGTAAAAATACCAATCCCCAATGCTGTATACCTTAGACAGTTGAAGGATCCTCTACATCTCATCTGTTAGTCTTGGAGGAGGTGAGCTCATGAAGAGAGACATGTATGGGTGGATGAAAAGGTCTATAAACTCATAGTAAGTGTATGGAGAATAAGCTCTGCAGTGAAAAACTGAGGTCCAATACACTACCGACCTTGGATTTCCTTCTGCATCCACTCTTTTCGTAACAAAGGAAAATTTCTCATGCTGATAGTATAAAATTAAGTGGTAGATGTAGGAGGTGTATCTGAACACCTTTTATCTTGATAGGTTCATAAAATGCTCATGCATTTTGTCTGATATGTAGGTGGCATAGTTATAGCAGATTGGAGCTTTGCCAGGGGAAAACATGAGCAACATTACCAGTATAGTTTCATCAATATACTCAACTAATTTATAACCCAGGATGGGACTGATCATATCTGCAAGGTCTCTGCCTAATGGGTTGAGGTAACCAGCAAAAATAGGAGGGTATTGCACAGTATCAGAGTTAATAAACAGTTGGTTTAGCTTTGTGATTTGAGCATCTGTCAACATTTTAGCTCCTTGGTTTATCAAATCAAACAAAGACAAGGGGACCAATTTCTTCTCAGTCTTGAATTGCAGCATCTCTCTGATGGCCTTAGGGGTGATGTAGAACATAACTGAGCCTGAAGGGTCAAGCACAACTCTCTGAGTGGGATCATAACATACAACACTTAGGTGAATTAGGTCAGGCAATTGGCTGACCTGAGGAAGCCTGAAGATTGGGAGGAAGGAATCCCAAATGCCCAATATATCTGTTCCAACTACATGTTTGGCCTTTAATTCATTTAGCAAGTGGAGGTGGAACCTGCTATGTGTTAGGGAGTCCTCTGAGATTTGATAATCCAACTCTGCTAAAGGCTACCACTCCAATTCTCTCTGAGGGGCATTCAAAGGGGCAATATTGAGGGCCACAGGTGCTACTGGAGTTTCCATGGTTACTTAAGAACTCTGTTTTGTATGTAAATTAGTGTTACTTGTGCTGAGTAACGGAAAAGAGTATTGCTTGGAAGAAGAGGTGAATTGAGAAACAGAGGATGATAGGGTACACTGCAAAAATTGAAATACTGCACACAGCAGTGAATGGGAGAGCAAATACTTGTTTTTAGCGAGTTCCTTTACAGTATTTAGGTGTAGGTTCAGTTTCCCTTTCACGACTGCGCGAACAGAATGTAGGTTATGTGAAAGTTTTGTTTGAACAAGGCTTAGCTAGTGAATTTCGAGCTTCCAACTTCAAATGGGAACTGGGCGGAAGGGATTTTCTGGTGAATTATGTGTTTCTTAGTGTTTTTAGTGAATATAGTCAATTTGTAGACAAAACCAGGCGCAAAGAAGATTTGCAGGGATAAATACCTGGTAAACTTGACGGTCCGGGTCACAAATGCAGGTGGGTAGGTGCGCTGAAGGTCTTCGGATCAAATTCAGCTGGCTGGTGCAAATTTGGACTAAAAATGCATGCAGAAGGCGCAACAACAGTTTATGCAAAAAGTGCAAAAAACGCGAAAAATTGGCAAAAATATGGATTTTTGGGATATTGGTGCCTTTTTCAGATGACATCAGTATGACGTCATCGGGTGGGTCAGGGTCGGATGACGTCAGCATGACATCATCAGGTGATGTGGCAGCTTATGAGTGGTCCACGAGGGTGATGAGGTGGCAGACGGGTGAAGCAATGGCGGACGGGGGCGCGAACGCGACGATGACGCTGGTAGTGACGCTCGCAGGCGGTTTAGTGGAAACCGAAAACCACAGGCGGTATCATATCGCACTGCTTATGATACGGAAGGGAATCTGTCAGAGGGGGCCCCGATACGCTGTAGGGGCGACGCGTGGCCGAGGCCTGACGTCAGCCTCTGACAGATATCGGATGCTATCTTCCGGACGTCGGGGTCGGTCCGATATCCACGTCAACCGTTGGATGAAAAGCGCCCGATCGGACGGTCGACGGGCCAATAACCTGTTCGGACGATACGGCGACAGGCGAGCAATAAAAAAGTATTTTTCATGGGATTCGTGCCTGGCGGGACCCTCATAAATATTAATGAACTTGTATGATTTTCCTTGTATTTCTTTATAAAGTCACGCATAGTTCAAAACATAGGATAAGGCGAAAATCATGGTTTTTTCAATATATTTCCTTGCAAAATCGCATATGGCTCAAAACTTTGGATAAATGGGTTTTTTCATGTAATTTTGTATAAAAGCGCACAAAGGCCCCAAACTTAGGATAAGGCAGAAAAGTGGGTTTTCAAGGTATTTTTTCCTTTTGAGCGGGTTAAAGGGTGCAAATGGGTTTTTTCCAATGTTTCTTAGGCAAAATGAAGGGTTGAATGGGTAAATGAATTATGAGGGAGGCAAAGAGGTAAGGCTTGGGTTCTTAAACTAACCAGATGTCAATTTAATTCCCTAGTAGTGAATCATATGGCTATAATTCCAAGGGGGGGATATTTATAGAATGCTTAGGGTTTATACACCATGGTGTTACAATAGTAGGGAAAGGGTGACATAGGGAATTAGATAATAGAAGTTAGGGTTGATATGGAGGGAGAGGGTGAATGAGGAGTGATATCACTAAGTTTATTTGAAAACAAATTAGCTTAGGGAGTAGATCAAAATGAAAATAATTTTGCACAAGAAATGTGGCTCTTAAAGGATACAAGAACCAACATAAAACCTTGAATTTCTTTCATAAACACAACTGATGAAGGGATGTTAGTAGTGAGTGTAAAACAAGGGAAAAAGGGAAGTTAGACATGATCCATTGTGTTTCTTTCCTTGTATTGACTGGCAATATTCAGTTTGAAAGGAACACCACTTCTGCAACCCCATCTACCTACCCATCTACTTGCCTAACATTTTTTGTTTCTTCTTGGAGGGTGCACTTAGACTTGCAGACCCTTTATGTGCCTTTTCTTTTCCACTGGCTATTTCTTTTGATTGCCTATCTAGCACTATCCTTATTGCTTCCAAGGCCCCAGATTAAGCAGTTGGGAGCCTTAGTTTTCTCTACCTAACTATTGGTCTGCCAAGATTTAACAGTTTGGACAAACTTCTTTCTCTATTCTACAACAGAAAATTGAAACATGGCATGATCCAGATTAGACTGTTGGACCATCCATCAAAATTTAGTAAATATGAAGGCATGTACACACCTTGCCTTGCCTTGGAAATATGGGATCTTTGTATCATCAAAGCAGAGCATGTTTGGCATTTGAATTTGCCAATCATGAAATATGAAACCTATTGGTATAGGTATCCAACAACTACTTCGTTCAAACTCAGGTACATACCATCGCAATATCTCATAAGTCCCCATCTTGTATAAATGCCCAACAATGACAGAGAAATCTACCACGCGCAACACTAATTCCTTCTTTTGCTGGACAGAGTATCCTTCTGGTGCAACTCCTATTGTTAGGAAGCATATTGTATGCTCAAAATGACCATCTGCGACACGCACTACAAATAGCCGCACATTAGGAAATCCTTCTTCCAAGTTAGTAGGTTTCTCCCTTGTTTTGATGCGCGACAGATGGTCTGGTCCCGCGTTCAATCATCTAGGCCTCACAACAACTTCAAAATTTTACTCTTGGAATAATAAGAGCCATCTGTAGATCAACCCCCCAACATAGGCTTATTGACTAGGTACGTTAGTGCGGAGTGATCCATATACATCTTAAAATGGCCTCCTAGCAAGTAGTGCAGGTACTTATAGAGCACATACACCATAGCTAGCCCCTCGCGTTTAGTGGTAGAATAGTTCTTCTCTACTTTGGATAATCTGTGACTTGTGAACACGATAGGATGATCCAAGCCTTCTCTGCCATCCTATGTTAGTACTATCCCCAACAGTATACATGACGCGTCTACTTGTACATGAAACTCTTTCTTTCAGTCCGGGAAGACTAGAATCGGTGCGGTAACCATCTTTTCTTTCAATATATCCAAGATTTTCTTACAGTCATCATTCCAGTAGAACACGACATCCTTCTTCAATAATTTTTCCATAGTTGTGGTGATCTAGGCATAACCTTTAGTAAACTTTCTATAATATCCCGTATGTCACAGAGTAGTGCACAACTGTTTCACACTCCTCAGTGCTTCCAACTTTAGTATCACCACGATCTTCATGGGGTCTACCATCAGTCCTTGTCTACAAACAACATGCCCTAATAGGTTCCCAAAAGGAACTCAGAACATACACTTCTTGAGATTGAGCGCAATTTGGTATCTTCAACAAGTATCCAGCATCAAGTGCAAGCTTGCTACATGGCCTTAACCAGCCCAAATATTGTCCAGTCATCAAAATATACCTCCAGGAACTTATGAATAAATTCCTTGAATGCCGCAACAATCACGCGTGAAAATATTGTAGGCACATTCTTCAATCCAAACGACATTAAAATGTATTGAAAACAACCCCACTCAGTTGCGAAGGTTGTCTTGCTTCTATCCTCCAGCGCGATTCTGATTTGGTGGTACCCAGAGAACCCATCAGTAAAGGAATATGCTTCCTGGCCACCTACATTGTCCAATTCTTCATCCGTGAACAGAGTCGGGAAAGGATCATGCACACAAGCGTCATTCAGTTTTCTAAGATCCACACATATCCTTATCTCATCCTTCTGCTTCTTCTCTTGCACCACCATTGGGCTTACCCAATCAGATTCTTCCATAGGCTCAATGATGCCTTCTACTAGCATCTTGTCTAGCTCTAAGCAGACTTTCTCCTTGTATTTCAGATTGAGACGGTAAGGCCTCTGCTTAACTGGCTTCACATCAGGCTTTAACGTGATTTTCATCATTCCTAGGTCCCCAATTATTCCTTTTAGATCTGTAAACTTTGTAGGGAATAAGTCTTGGTATTTGCGGAGTAATTTAGTGACCTTATCCATCATTGGGTCATCCCAGTAGTCTCCAATCTTCACGAATTTGGGTTCTTCCTCCATACCAGTGTTCACTTCTTTTGTTTTCAGTGGCATGGTTATATGAGGGTTCTCAATCTTCGGTTCTTGAACCTCATGATGGCCTTCTGTTTCTGGAATGTTAGTCTTCTACGATCCTCTTGCTCTACTTCAGTAGTTATATTATAAAATTCAAGCGCGTGACTCAGCTGAGTAGCCCATTCAGGCTGAATCAGGTCTAAAGGATCCTGCGGTATCCTAAAGATGGCTGCTTTCACCTCTTGTAGTGCTTCATCAATACTGTCAAACCCGTCCTCAAAACTGAATGTCATCATGAATCCTTCATGCAGGATATCCCATTCATCTATCCCATGGTGGAGTATTATTTCTATATACTAATTCATTGGGTTAACATCCAAGGTATGACAGAACAGGTGCACCCACTTAGGTTGGTGCTTTTCTCTGTAAGCCTACGTACATTTGGTTAGATGCACGTGTAGATCATTTTTCCCATTGTACTTGGTTTTTAGTCACATTTTAGGCTTCCCAAATTATTTTCTCATCATCTTCCTACATTCACGCTAATCATCAAAGCTTCCCTTGTGTGTACCCCACCATATTGCGGGCGTAGTGCACAGTGCCCAGTCCAAGGCCTGGGAGCGATTCTTTTCTGGTACCTCTCTTTCAAATGCATCCAGAAAGATATATACCTCATTTAGACCATTATAAATAGGAATCTTTCTTACCTCTAATGATACACAACACAATGACAGAGTCATCATGTTGTAATTCAACATAGTTACTTCATGTAACCAATTTTTCCAGCATTCTATTTCTTCGTCAGAGTCGAAAGTGCAGGAACTCTTGTGATCCCACGTAATCCATCCATCCACAGTGGGATTCACCCAATCTTGGTCTCGTACTGTTATCTTATAGATATAGTCCAGGTCATCATCAATCTCATAATCACGGATAGGTTCAGGATAACACAATCCTTCAACAGGATCAAGGCGTATTATTACATGCAACGATTTCTTCTCAAAGATCATATTTTGCTTCTTCATATTGATTACCTCATTGATATAAGTAGCCCAGTCAATTCCCAGGAGCACAGGGTAGGGATTTTTTTCATCCACTATCTTTATTACCTCAAAATCAGCCAATGCACTCACTCCCTAAATATCCACGATCACCCCCTGCAGCTGCCCCATGTGAATGATTTTCTGCTAATTCGACATTCTTAGCTGAATCAGAGACCATTGCAGCATAGGTCTCCCCATTTGCTCCCAAGTCTACTTTGGAAAGACATTCAAATCTGACCCCAAGTCCAAAATGACCTGATCCATTTCATACTCTCCTATTTGTGTGGTCAGTCTCATCTCCCATCCTGTCCTTGTTTTATTCTTTCCAATCTTTAGTACTACGTGCGACTCACCTAGCACGGTTCCAACACATCTATTGATGAGTTCTTGTAACCCTTTCACAACCTTACTGTCATGTAGTAACTTCATATATATTTCTAGGAAAGTTGTGAGCATAGAGGGGTCCATCTCTAGCTCAATATTATCCTTGATTCTTGAGGTGGAGGCCTCAGTGAAGCTCTTCTTAGCTTCCATGAAGGTTTCACGAGCGCGCTCAAAATCGAACTTAGGCTCTTTCGTCGGGGCTTTGCGAACCCATGTACTTTCTTCTGGCTATTTCCCATTGTCATCTCTCGTCGTGATTCCACGTTTGAGTACTATATTTACGTTTGGATCTTCCTTGCACGGCTCAGACCTCATCATCTGTAGGTTTTGATTCGGCGGAGGTGGTGGCACCCATTTGTCACATATCCTAGCTATCAACGTAGGACAATCTTCCATTTCATGATCAGACAACGTGCAATACTTGCACAACAGATGCATTGGATTAGTGAAATCACAGGCATAGTGTCTTGGTCCTCCACAATTGTATAAAATCAACTATCCTCGACCTTTACCTGGTCCTCCTCCACCTTGGCCTCATCCATGCTCTTGAAATCCTGTCTGTGCCATCCCTACATTCTAGTCAAGGAGCGCATTTTGGCCTGAACCCTATAGGTGGGAATTCTATCCATCATCAATTCATAGCTCCTGCAAGTATGCTCATCATATCCTACCAACCTACAAAAGTTGCAGAAAAGATGTTGCGGTGCTTGTACATACTTCTATAGCAAGTGACAGTTATCTATGGCATATTTTTTGGCTACCTAACAAATAGCGCACCATAATGCAGGCCCTACGCTAGGTCTTACTTGAGCTTCTGGCCTTCAAGGTATTGTTCCTCCTCTTGCAAGGTAATTTGCAAAGATTAGGCAATGGTCTTTGTCATGACCCTCACTCTTACATTTCAAGCCGTATTTCCTCGCGTAACTCTAGTCGATCCGTCCTGTCCTGCTTTAGACTTTGCATCTCAAGGCATAAATTATTCAGCTGCACATGGATCTATTGAAATCCTAGATTAGGATCTTGCATCAGAGTCTCATGTAGTCTCATGGCAATCTCCAAGGCCTTTGCCTGAGTTGTTATCTTCTGCTATGACAACGCACTCCTTAAGTGTGGTAGTAGCAAAGCCACAAACCACTCGTGGTGTTGTCCATATATCAAATTCATGTTGGCTTCACGGATTATACATTTCAGCCTTTGATCTAGTTCCCAAGGCATCTCGCCTGGTTGCATCGCAATCTCTTTGAATCCCACAATCGACTACACCTCAGATTTAGGCCTACTAAATTCTGTATTTAGTGCTGCCTGGGTGTCTGCTACTCCAACATTCGGGATATTGTTAGAGTACTTAATATACCAGGTTAGCACACTATCTTGTAGAGCACTAACCAGTGTCGCCTTCTTTATATGATCATCTGTAACACCTTGAGCTTCCCATACAACCCTCATAATGAACAAAACTTGGTCTGGGTCCTCATTTCCCAAGCCTTTGAATAAAGGAAACTTCATTGTATTTGCCATACTGAATCGCGGTGGTGGTGGAGGTGGTATGGGTGAAGTTGAGACGATGGTGGTGATGTTGGAGGTGGTGTGGTTGGAGGTGTGTTTCCAAGAAAACTAGTGTCTTTTCAATCTGCTAGTCCCACTAGGATTGGCAGCTATCCTAGAAACAAACAATCAAAGCAATTTGCGATTTCCTCTCTGTATGATAGATAAGAGAGAAGCAAAGGGACCAACCTGGATCTTCCGCTTGACACCTTGCTTGATTTCTCTCTCCCTTGATAGAGCTTGCAACTCCTCTCCTACTTGTCCCGCTTAAAGAATATCTATAGAAATAAAGTAACAGAACACCATCAAAGCATCTTGATCTATTATATCATAAACAATGCATAATCAAAAATACATTGAGCATACAATGGCATTTACAAATAACAAGATTCACAAGTACATGATTGTATGGAGGAAAACTCAAAGAACTTTATTAAAATAGAAGGGAGAGTTACAACCCAGCTGTCTAATCCAACATCATCCTCCCAGCATCAAAGCCCTCTTCACCTCATGAAAACCAAGATCACCCAACAATACAATGCTTCTTCTCAAAGACAAACTATCAACACTTCCTTATAAATTACAAAATTCTAGCCTTTATATCTCTCAGATGAGGGATCCACTTATAGATGTTTGCAAAGGTGTGAGTCATTTCTAGGTTTTTGATTAGTGTCATTCAGCTTGCAGCTCTTGGTTCCACTTGGAGATTTCTTGGATCTCTTACTCATCCTTGGGCGAATTCAAAGAGGCAAGTGTCATAGAGGAAGTTTCTAGAAGATTCCATGAGCATCCACTTAGCAAACTATCTCAGACATTTGTCCATTCTCGCTCATCGAACTCCATAGAAGGCTTCTTTAATATGCATCGTGCCTGGCTAGTGTAGCAGTCAGTATGCATTGCACCTTGACAGTGGAGCATTCAGTATGGTCCTGTTTTGGCCAATTCTGAGTGGTTTTTTAGGTGGAACTTCTAGGGAATAATGTAATCAGTTGACCATGATCCTTTAGGGTATAAAACAACACTTTTAGGGGTTAAAGAGCCCTTGGTTTATTGACATATAATATTGGGGTTGCAATGCCCAAATATTTCTATAACAGTTGCCCCCTAAAGCATGAAGTCATAAATCTTTTGATGTCGGGTGAAATGCTTTATCATGAGGTCCAAGGTATTCGAACTAGAAGGTGACCTGTATAAGATACAATACAATACATCATCATCATATTATTTTTATGATCTAGCCGAGGCGAGCATTCCCATGCTCAACTTTATAAATTAATTTTCATGTACATAGGACAAATAATTGTCTGCAGTTGCGGACTGGTGATTCTTTATATGTAAAGTCATCATCCCTTAGCTTGGATGATTATCTGTTTAGCTTCTGTGTACATTTGATGTCTTTATATTCCTGAATATATCTTAGCCCAGATGGATGAAACTAGATCCATGTGAAAATATGTTCTGAAGTCGAACATGGAAGGACATCGCCTGATTACCAGCCAATAATGTAATCTGTTAACAGGTGCGAGAGGAATCACCGATAATGATAATGATCCTCAAGGTACTACAATACAATTCATGTGGTGTGAATATATGATCTGATGTTGAACTCCACATAAAATAATTTGGTCGAAGGCCATTAATGCAAACCTGTCGCCGGAAGTGAGAAACTTGCCATTAAGGCATGCGAGCTTCAAAGTACTGAAAGGGTTGTTTCTAAGTCAACTTCTTGGATAATGAGCTGATGTCGAAAAGAAGTGACTCGTCATAGGAGGGCCTTAATGTATCCCACATCTATGACACAAAACGTAGCAAATGATTTTTTGGAGGTGAAAACGATTTAACGATACAAGGTTCTGGAATGGCAGTCGTGAAAAATGGAGGGTGAAGGTATTACAGTGGATGAGGCATTAACTAGATGGTGAATTATTTGAATGACTTATCTTGAACATATCAATGACATTGAGATGGATTGGTAGCATTAACCCCAAAAATGGATGGTATGGACAACCAATGGTGAAATGATTGGTGAATGGAATAAGCCAACCCGACTCAATTAGGGTGATGGAGTGAAAGTGTCATGTTCAAGAGCGACATGCTACCGATAAAGTTCTTCAAGTTTTCTTCCCCTTTTCCCTAGTCATTGCTGACCGGTACCTATTTATTTTTTGTCAAGCTTGAGGAGGATAACATATGCTTGTTCTATAATTTTCCCTTCGGGAAAACCTTTCGCTATGTTTTAGCGAGCCTAGCGACAGTGAAACTCGTTCTTGTCTGGGTGGACAAGTTTGTCGCTATTGTTTTAACGAGTTTAACGACAAGGATAACTCGGTCCTTTTCATGTTTAGAGAGTTTGAAAAGGGATGAAAAGGAAACTCCAACAGTTCTTTTTCTTAGCATAATCCCTTAAGTCTGAAAAAGGATAAAATAATACAAAAGGGATGAGTTTTTGATAACTTTAGCGAGCCGAAAAGACAAGCGCTTGAACTTTTTTGGGGGATAATCCCTCAGGTTTGAAAAACATTAAAATATACAGGAGGGATGGAATTTCGATTACTTTAACAAGCTAGAAAAGCCAATAGCTTGACGATCTTTTCATATTTAATGAGTCTGAAAAGAGGTTAAAGGAGGCTCGTTTTTGAAGAACGAGTGGTGTTTAGGGTAACAAATGGTTTTTGGTAAGCTTGGAACTTCTCAAAACATGGTGATGTGAAGAGGTTGACTAACAAGGCCACTCATCGCAGCTGTTCCTAAAAAGGGTAAAAAGTCAAGTGGAAGTGTTTGATCGGCCAAAAAGATGGAGGTGATGGCAGAACACAACCAAGGCTCAAAAGGCTGATAGCAAGGTAATCATAGAGGTCATTTAATGAAGGCAGGTTTATTTTTTAATGAGCTTGAACCTTGCATTAACATATGCTTAGTGGCGGGTTTATTTTTTAACGAGCTTGAACCTTGCGGAAACACTGCTCTTTGTTCCTTTTTATGTAATCTAGGAACGACCAAACTAAAAAGCTAAAAAAACTAGAAAGCTAAGGAACTACTGAGGTTAGGTAGGATGGTTTTTCCCGCAGAATGGTTTAAACACTTTCTTTGCTTCGTCCACAGTGCAGACAAAGGTGAATGGTGGATCAGACCAATCACCTAACCTAAGAAGTTGAAAAACTAAAAAGATAAAAAATATAAAAAGCTAAGAAATGAAATTGGTCGTCTTTCGCTTGCATAAAAAGGTTTTCATGCCCCCAAGCATCAAGAAGAGGAGAGTCTCTAGGTAACCATATGGAAGTCACTGCGGTTAAGAAGGATTGTTTTTGTCAACGGAGTCGATGAAACACTCCCTTGGCTTCGTCCATGAAATAGACAAAGGTGAATGGTGTGAGATGACACTTCCAATCACATAACCTACAGGGAAACCTATATTTTTAGTTGGGTTTGTCTCAAAGTAGACAAGGGTGCATGCCCCCTAAGCTTCGTTACATTCACCAGACTACTTGCGGTAATTAGGTGGATGGAATGAAGGTTGAAGAGACATTTATGACACAAAAGGACCACTTAGGGATGATGTTTGACTTGAAGCTGTGTTTGAACCAAGAAATGAAAGCTGGTCAACATTGATAATTTTGCCTTCATGTGGGAAACACTTCACTCGAAAGAGTGTTGAAACAATAGCTTCCATGTTGTAAACATAGTCACGTCCAAGGAGTAGATTGTAATCTAACAGTCCTTGGACTACTATCACGTTCAAGTGAACGATATTCCTTCTCAAAGTTATGGGTAACTTAGGAAAGATCCCTAACGGTCAACTGGTTCCTTTGTTAAAGCTTGAAAAATTCTGTGTAACAGGCATAAGTGATGGCGAACCAAGTGCTTTCCAAGTAGTTGATGAAAGGGTACTCACTGAAGCCCCTTCATCTATGATGGTGCCAGACATGATCATTTTGTAAACTTGTACTATGATTTGAAATGGTACATTAGGAGGAAGGTGGGATCTCGCTAGTCAATTCCAATTGAAGGAAGAAAGTAGACTGCTTGGAGGGGGTACCGAATAAATGGTAGAATGAACCCCTTGAGTAGCGGGAACTGGGGGGTTCTCTTCCTATTGTGAAGGAATGGGCGGATTGCCCCAAAGTTCATTGGACCCTGAAGTGACAAAAAGAATTTGAATAATATCATTCTCATTCTCTTTGGGAATGGTATCATCTGAAGGTGGATCTTCTGAAGGTAAAACTGGGTTGACTACCATCTTGACCTGTTGACTTTGGTCCGATATGGATTCAGAAGATTCACTTTCAACGATAGGTGTTTCGACCGACGGTTGAGTTATATCAGTTGGATTTTCAACTAGTAAAGGACTTGAGGTGAGTTTCTTGTATCCAGATGGAAGTCGCTGCAGTGAAGCAGGACAGTTACACAAGCCTCTTTTGGCCTCATCCAAAAATGGACAACAGGGAAGGTGATGGTCCCCTTCACATAATCCACATGGAATTTTTACCTTTCCTTTCTGTCCATGAACTTCAATTTCACTAGTTGATGGTGCGCTGTCAACATGATCGCTAGAGGTTAAGGACACCAGATGGTGCAAACCGGGAGACCATTCTCTCAAGATCTGTGGAAGGCAAGGACAATCTCGATGAAAATGGTTTCCTCTACAAATTACACAAGGATATCTGGGAGATTTAGTGTGCGGATTTTCGCTAGATGATTCATGGTTTCCCCCTTGCTTAATTGACTTCTTTTTCTTCTTTTCCTTCCCTTTCTTCTTCTTCTCAGCTGCTTGGTTACTAGTATCACTATTTTCACCAAGCGAAGAGGAAGAAGGGGATGGGGAAACAAACGAAGTAGAAGGTGAAGGGTAAACTTCAGTATCAAATGGTTGCTGATTCGATTGTTGAGGAATTACGATATTTTGAATGATAGAGGTTGAGAATAGCCATACCATAAAACTAATTGTGATTCTTGGAAGGGATAATGTGGCCATATACGGAGCACCAATATTTCCCCAAGAAGAAAATGGACTAGGATTCCCCTCGAGAGGGATTCCATGATTGGTGGACTCCATTATCTCAACCTAAGATCAATGAAGGATCAAGGATGTTATTCTGAATTTAATAAATTTTAATGATGCTTTGACAAAACTTTTATTTTTCAATTTTTAAGAGTCGAGAAAAAGCTAAATATGACTCTAGTCCCCTTCAATTTTTAATGAGCCTAAAGTGACAAGTGCTCAGATGGAAATTTTCTTTTAAGGGGTCGAAAAGGAACAAAAGTGACTACTCTGGAAATCTAGATAGAGGGATTATCAAACCAATTGCAAAACTGCAATATACACCTTAGATATAAATTAAAAAGAAATTACCAAGGACTTATGTACGACAGTCAATCTTCCTAAATGGTGTGTTCAGTGCATTGCGATCGATAGGGCGGTAGACACGGCTTCCTATGGATAAAGGATATAAGCCTATTGTGGTCTCCCAATATATAATTGACGGTACGGGGAGCACAAGTCCATGCTAGTAATTGTTGTATCAAAGAGGAGGAATCACCCAACCTTCGATGAAAATGATAGTTACTAGATTTTACGATGCCAGAACACGTCTCTAGCCTAGACCTCTAGATGTGTTGCGTTAGGTTCCAAAGAGTTGTTAAGTTCATTGAAATTTATTTTAGAGTTGATCTTGCTTAGAAGTTTGCCTTTCAAGGTTCACCACGTGATGTAGATGTAGAATTCCTAAATATGCAATCTAAAATGATAAACAATCGTTGTTTACTTTTTAGTAATGAAAATCCTAGCTACTAAGGAAAGAAGATTACGATTCTTTCAAACAAAGAGCAAAGAGCACACACTAAATGCACTTTTCCTAAATAATTTTTTGCACACAGTCTAAATTCAAATGCAAATGAATGTAATTGTTTTTCATTCCCTTTAATGTGAAGAATGCCCAAAAAGGAAAACTAAGTATAGATATGAAATATTTTCTTCAAAGAGACATTTCAACAATTTTCTTTTCAAAATGAAAGGAAGAGTAAATGACACTTTTCGATTTCGAATAGGAAAACACTTTCAACACTTCAAATATTAACAATTAAAATCAAATACATGACAAAAAGTCCAATCCACTATCTAGAGAAGGAAGACTTTACGACAATTCTCTTTTTTGACACAAAACGACAATTACGAAAATTTTTGCACCAAAATGACAGTTCGATTTACGAAACTTTTCGAAGAAGGACTGTAAATGATGGAAAAATACATAAAAATTTTTACTAATCCTAATCAATGGAGGCTGATCTATATAAAGCAAGGAGGCTTCAACAATGAGATACTATTCATAAGTAGCAAAACAATTAAACAGAGCTGAAAACAAGAAAAAGAAACCCAAATTTCAAGGAGAGAAATAGGATTACTCAGTCATCGCACCTATGCTTCACAGAAATAGGGCTGCATCTCACCTGCTACACATGAGAGGTGCAATGCATACTGTCTTCCAGTGATAGACATTGCGATGGGCCAGGGAGCGAAACTGAGGTGGGTTTTTGCTCAAATTTGCAGTTGAGTTCAGTGTTTTAAGCTGAGTTATGATAGATAGTAAAAATAAAAGTACAGAGGAATGATCTTGGGAGGTTACTGAGCTACCACAAGGGCATTTAGAATGCTTGTAAGTCAAATGTTCAGTTCATAAACTAAATCAGAGATTGATTGAAGCAACATTCATCTACTATGCACTTACAGAGCAACAACAGTTCGAAGGCTATCTGGCTAACTTCAGGGTCTGTCTGTGGTTTATAAAGCAAACAACAATAACAAACAAAAAAACTATTTTCTCCCCAGTGGAGTCGCCATTTCTTTTCCAAGAAAACTAGTGTTTGATCGATTTGCTAGTCCCACTAGGATTGGCAACTATCCTAGAAACAAACAATCAAAGCAATTTGCAATTTCCTCTATGTATGATAGGTAAGAGAGAAGCAAAGGGATCAACGTGGATCTTTTTCTTGACTCCTTGCTTGATTTCTCTCTCCCTTGATAGAGCTTGCAAATCCTATCCTACTTGTCCTGCTTAGAGAATACCTATAGAAACAAAGTAACAGAACACCATCAAAGCATCTCGATCTATTATATCATAAACAACGCAGAATTAGAAATACATTGAACATACAATGGCATTTACAAATTATAAGATTCACAAGTACACGACTGTATGGAGGAAAACTCAAAGAACTTTATTAAAATAGAAGGGAAAATTACAACCGAGCTATTTGATCCAGCATCATCCTCCCAGCATCAAAGCCCTTTTCACCTCATGAAAAGTAAGATCACCCAACAATACAATGCTTCTTCTCAAAGACAAACTATCAGCACTTCCTCACAAATTACAAAATTCCAACCTCTAGATCTCTCAAATGAGGGATCCATTTATAAATGTTTGCAAAGGTGTGAGTCATCTCTATTTTTTGATAAATGTCATTCCACTTGCAGTTCTTGGTTCCACTTGGAGATTTCTTGGATCTCTTACTCATCCCTGGGAAAATTCAAAGAGGCAAGTGTCATAGAGCAAGTTTCTAGAAGATTCCATGAGCATCCACTTAGCAAACTGTCTTAGACATTTGTCCATTCTCACTCATCGCACCCCACAAAAGGCTTCTTCAGTATGCATCACACCTGGCTAGTGTAGCAGTGCATCACACCCTGATAGTGGATCATTTAGTATGGTCTTGTTTTGGCTAGTTCTTAGTGGTTTTTCAGGTGGAACTTCTGGGGAATGATGTAATCCGTTGACCATGATCCTTTAGGGTATAAAACAACACTTTTAGGGGTTAAAGAGCCCTTGGTTTATTGACATATAAGATTGGGTTGCAGTGCCCAAATATGTCTATAACAAGGTGGTATTCACGGGAATCCTTGTCTTATTAACTGAATAACACTTCACGAAGAAACCTTCACTATGCCTTCTTCCTCTCTTCATAGAGGTGAAATCAAGGGGTTATACTCCGAACTCTTTTTTCCTTCATTCATGTAAGTTTTTCCACTTTGTGTAGTCCCAAACATCAAGGTAGCTGCATAAACCATTTTTTGCACAACATCATTTTAATCCAAGTATTCAAAGGTTTTACATACTTACGTCACGGTCCTTTAAAAAAGCGTCGCTCCTCCTCGCTATAGTTGAATGAGGTATAAACCATGAATTTCATCACAAATCCTCCTATGACACAATCGAGCCAATGAACAACAACGCGAGCGATCTTATCCTCCAATGCTTCCAACCTTCGCACTAGCTCTGGGGTCCACACAATAGGACTGTCAAGTTTCCACCTTCCTTGGCTATCTGCTAGCTTCACGATCCACTCATATAGATCAATAGAGAAAGAGCAGAAAAAGATCTCATGGATCTCTGTATGCAGGTACCGGTCCAACCACTGTTCCTTTGTTAGTCATGGGTTTTCATTCTTCTATGCTACGAATTAGTGGATATTTATATCCAGCCACTCTCTGATCTCCTTCTTAGTTGGATTCCAGTGATACAAAACCACACATCTCTTATGCAAATTCTGGTCATGGCAACATAACCATTTGTTGGCTTGAGGGGGCCTGACCCAGGTTCAGTGTTGTTTAGCCAAAAAAATCCCTACACTACTAGACCTTTCGGCATCAGCCAACAGAGTGCGGACTGAAGTCTCACCTGAAGCAGTATGGGGGGATGGTGGAACCAACTTTCCACACCCTGAGATGGTTGTGATGTCGTTTTATCTCTTCTATCCCTGTCTTCGGGCAGGTGATCTTGCTCTAGGGCTTGTAAGACAAACCCTTTATTTCGGCTTTCAATACCTTTACGAAAGTATACAGTAGACCTTCGTGCAACCCTAACCTATGGCTCAAGTACCTTCATGATGCTATGGCAGCGTGCCATGCATATTCCTCAATTATCCTGGATGATTTTATTATCTTGTCAAATACTTAAAATTATCACTGCGTAAGCAGATACTCATGATTGCATTCAATTATTCAATGTAATTGCATTCATTTTCACATCATATAAGCATAATAAAATAAATTCATACAAAAGATATCCAAACCCATCAACAGAAAAAATACACAAAATTTGAAAAACAACTCCTTTTATTAATATCTTCCAAGTGTTATAGACTCTGTTCACCCTGTGCACATAGCTGCAGGGGTCCGCGCACTCAGATGTAGACTTCTATCCTAGGCCTCTGCGCACTCAGCTGCAGAGCCTCTACCTACGCTACAACCCAAGAGTTAGAATTCTTGCTCTACAGCTACGACTCTCTTACTTCTTTGATCGATGCCTTTAACTACTTAGAGGTTAGCTCTTTTTATACAATCCCATGGTCCACGGACCATGGGTAGATCTTTTACATCCGACTTTACTTTACAAAACTAAGGGCAGACTACCCTTTGCGACACATAATACCTTCGTGCTCTGTGACCACAAAATGTGGAGTCTTTACAATAATATTACAAAAACTTGACTTAAACATGGGCTTTTAGCCCCAAAACTTCCCTTGGGGGATCCCGCTTCCAACAGTGTTATACACTTGCAATCTTAAGCTTAAAACTCAAAGTCAAAGGATCAGACTAGCTATGAACTCTTAAGAGTTCTATATGAAATCTCAAATACAAAAACTAAAAAGAGTTCACAATGTTTAGAAAATTAAAATATATTTGTCTAAAATGGATTTAATTAGGCTCCCATGGACTATGTAAATTAAAATACTATGACGGAAGGGAGTCCTCTCTATTTTTTTGTTTTGTTTCTATTTTTTTGTTTCTAAATGTTTTTCTATCTTTTTTTTTTTTATAATGATAATCCCTTTTCCATCTTATTGGAACTGCTTCATGGTTAGGGTTTTTCCTCATTTTTGTTAACTTAATTAAGTCCCTTTGGTAAACATAAAACTTACTATTCATTCCCCAAAGAAGGGTCTACTTTAAACATTTGGAAATTCCTTTAAATCAATCATTTTTTAAGAAGTAATTTGTTGCGAAATAATAAATGGTCATGAGTGTAATTTAATTTTTTAGCTATGATATATGAAAATTTCATCCATGGAAACCATATCCAAGTTGTTCTTCACATCACTATCTTTCCAACGAGCTCTTGTTTTCCCAATTTCGACATGGGGGAATCAAGTTATGGCTTTTAGAAGTTAGTGACTAAACAACCATTGATAGGCTCCACATAAATCTTGTGCATTGATTTTTAAATCCACTCTATTTATCCCACATCCATTTTTGGAGAAAATTTTAACAATTATAAGGAAATTGATTTCCCATATTATTTTATTATGAAATAGAAAGAGCCATGGATCATCATGTAGCTTGTGTAGTGTAAAGTTTTAGGTTACCACTTCAACTCCCATTCATCATGAGGTGATTTGGCTTCATTCTTTGTGGATTTTTGGTGTCACACAATGATTAATTCAATTCTGTCATCGAGATATGCTTCTTAGGATCACACCTTGAGTTAAAAACAAAGTTGGAAACTCAATTTTACATTAATCCAACAACGAGTCAACCCAATGTTTCTGGTTTAATTTTGGCTAAATCCACAAAATTTAAGACAGGGTTGAGTCAATCTGTCATGTTTGAGCCTAGGCTTCAGGTTAAGATATTGAATGTTGTGGATGCATTGTATGGAGGAGAGAATGCGCTTAATCAAACAATTAAACTATCTACTGAGATTATGTCAAATTCTAAGTTTGCATTCATATTCTAATGAAATCATCTAGGATATAGGAAAGTATGTATTTGGTGTAGAGGATACAACTTAAAGGCATTGAATTTTTTTGTAGAGGAAAATTTACCTCACAATGTAGCAATGTCGACCATACTAGAAAAAATAGATAAGTTGACCTAGCCTATAGGTCAACTCCTAGAATAAATTCTTTTCACACACACACACACACACACACACACACATATTCAATTGATTGACAAGTTGAATTTGAATTCATCTGATGTAGTCATGAAAGTATTATGAGGAAGTCGAGAATTTTAAAGAACAAACTATGCATGTAATGCTTCTAATGTTGTGTTGGATTCATGTATACACATACCAGCTTGAAGTTTGACACATACATTTTTATTAAATACTTGCTAGTGAATAATTTTTTCTAATTAGCGCAAGGATTTGGGAACATTTTCAGGGCTTTATTTACCAATGAAAAACTTGACTTTGGATTATCCATGAACAATAGGTATTCTAGTATAAAGAATTAAGGTTGCTAGCATAAGAGGACAAGGTGCAGGAACATGCATAGGAGTAGAACATGTGACTCTAATCAGGTTTGAAGGTGAAAAAAGCATGGTGGGTTGGTTGGGTGATAACTCATAGAAGAAATTAAATTCATGGTAAACTTAACAGTTTTTGTTAGCAAGTCAAAGAATCTACAAATTGTTGAGTTGGTGCTCAACTAGGAAATTGGTGACTCTGGTGGGTTAGTGCTCATGAATTTTGCTATGTTGGTGCTAACCTAGGGGATTGGTGTCTCCTATGGGTTTATTCCCACAAATTCACTAAGTTGGAGCTTAGTTAAGGGATTAATGTATCTCATAGGTTGGATCCTATGAAAGTTTTAGTTGGAGCTCATAAATTTGATTGTACTCTTTATATTAAGAAACATTTTCTTCGAGTTATAAATATTCTATGTTCTTGCGTTCAATCTCAAATGATTAATGTAGTGATTTGTTGATTAAAAAATGATAAATAAAGAAATACTAATTCACCCCCCTCTAGGTATTTCCACCAAAAAATGGATAAGGGAAAATAGTAATGATAAATGGAAAATGGATGAAACATGAAGAAAAATGAGAAATGGATAATTTAGGAAGATAAAATAAAGAGGATGTGAGTAAGCTAATTTTGTGGGTTTTTGGACTAGATTAACAATATATTAGGCATATGAACTCCATTTTTTGTTTTGTAAAGTGATGCATGAAGTTGACACATAGGGATATGAAATGAGAAGATCATTACAAAACACTTCCTTATTTCTTTAGTATCCTTTTAAAAGGATAAACCATCCCCATTGATCTTGTGTAAGGGATCTTTGTACATTTTAAATTGACTAAATTATTAAGGACTTCTTGGGTTTTCATGATCAGTAAGTCAAGGTCATCTTCCACTTTCAAGATTTTATAATTTTGTCTCAATTTAGAGATATGTAGGTTCAAGTATCAACTAAAATCACTCTAGTTGATATGTGACATGAAAACGTTGTTGAAAAATGCAATAAGAAATTCTCAATTTGATTTTTCCTTGATTAAATTGAGAAAATTTGGAATTCCACATTAGCAGACAACTTGGAGCAGTTAACTGAGGTGACATGGCTCTTGTCACTCAATTAACTCATTTAATTCGAGTTAGTGTCATGGAGTTTAGTTGTATGTAGTGATTCCTAAATTTTAGGAGCCTAGGTTGAGTTAATTTTAGTTGCAATCAGTTAAACTAGCTCTAACCGTTAATAGAACTAGTTTGTGGTTATTTAAGTAGTGAGACATCAGTCTAACTCAAACATCATCTATTTACCTAATCAATAAGCTAATAATTATCTCGTGCATGCAAATAATGAGTTGCCCAGTTGTGGTGGATTTTATAAGGAAATTAACCAATAACTGTAAACTAGTTGAGTGTATAGGTGTTGCATGAGGTCAGGTGATCAACCGTGAGGAATTATGCAAGCATTTTAGAGGAATTTCATAATTAATGGGGTGCTATTTCATCAAGAATGGCACAAGAAAATAGGGGTTCAATTAGATGTAGAAATTTACTAAGTCTAGGTTAGAGCTTCTCAATGAGCTATGCACTTGCAGGTTGTGCTCAATTGAGCAAAGAAATTGTAATAAATCTCTATTCATTAGATTAATGGAAGTAGGCACAAGGTTTTTAGCAGTTTTATTTCCCTGGGAAATATACTATTTGCATGTGTGTGATTTTTTATTACATGTCTAAGATTTTTGTTCTAAATTGTGAATTAATGTCCATAGAGTAGCAGAGTAGGTTTGTGTCTTGTAATTTTGATTAAAAACTCATAAGAAGTTACAAATCTACACATAATTTCTACATGGTATCAGAGCAGGATTCACATTAGAGAAGAAATTTTGAAGTTGTTTCTCAGGAGGTTCCAATTTGGAGTTCACTACAATAGGATCTCTTCAAAGCTGAGAAGATGTCCTTCAATGGACTAAGGATAGAGTATGTATTGGAAGACACCTATAATTTTGTTTCATGGAAGGATCACATGGAGGCAGTATTGGATGACAATGAATTGCTAGAATACATCAAGACAAATGTTGCAAAAAAACAAGTATCTGATGCCCAAAACCTTACTGAGTGGAAGAAAGATGCATCCAAGGCGAGGAGAATAATATTGGAGGAAGTACAGAATCAGATTGTCTCAAATATCCATGGAAAAGAAACTCCATTCACAATCTGGAAATCAATGACAAAACTGTTCGAGAATAGTAGTGACCACTAGAAGCTGACACTTAAGGATAAACTTTGAAATATCAAAATGTAGAAGAATGGCACTATTATGTAGTATTTGAGTAGTTTCACACAGTGTCATGATGAAATTGGTGGGGTTGGTGTTACTGTGGCAGAAGATAAATTGGTAAGCCTATCCCTTCTAGGCCTTCCCAAGAGCTAGCATAGCTACCAAGATTTGGTGAACAAAAGGGAGAAACTACCGAATTGGGAATGCTTATGGTCCAATTTGGTATAGGAGGAAATAAGGTGGAAGCCTGAGACAGAATCTCATCCACAAAATAGGAAGGAATTTTCTCTAGTCAGCAAAGGAATGGAGGTCAAGGGAAAGAAGTCCTAAGGTGAGGCTGAATCCAGTCAAGAGGGAAAGAAGGAAGACTTGTCTAAAATAAAATTCTTCAATTGTCATGAATTCAAGCACTATCTATAAAGAATCCACACAAAAATTCTAGCAAGGAGTTTGAATTCACCATTATAGCATGCATGGCCAACATTATGATGGGGAGTGTGTGGTACTTGGACTCTAGTGCCTTGTTCCACATGACTGGGTGTAGAGAGTTTTTTAGTGACCTGGAGGAGAAATATATTCATAAGAATCTTGAGTTTGTTGACAACGAAAGGTACAATGTGATCGAGATTGTACAATCACCTTTCAAATGGAGTCGAGATCCCCTTTTCGACTGAAGAATGTCATGTTCGTTCCATGCATAAAGAAAAATCTCATCTCTATTACAGTTTTGGAAGACTATGGTTATGATGTGATCTTCAACAAAGGGAAAGAATTCTTGAGACACATATCCATGGGACATGTGAAGCAGATAGGGGTTCGAGTCAAGAACCTGTATGCAATGGAGGTAGAAGATGTATGCACATCCTTGAGGAGCAAGGTAGAGACTAGAGATACGGTGTTTGAGAGGGAGCATGTGTGACCTCTCAACATGCAGCCACAGAAGGAGCCTCGGGAAGTGGTGGAGCAACCACAAATGGAGAGGCAGAGAGGAGGAAGTGTGGGGGCATCCATTAAAGTAGAGACCTACAATATGGGGATAGTTCAAGACAAGTTGGTAGAGGGACCACATGCAACTATACCTCCAGGAGGGAGGTGGAGCAATATAGATCGTTAGTCCAAGAGTTGTAGAAATTTGGGAATGGTCCATTGAATCATTCTCCTCGTGGATCATTAAATTTATATGGGGACCCACGGTATTCAATAGCAGGAGGATCAGTGTCAGTCAGATATTAAGGGTAGAGGAGTGTTGATAATAGAGTAGGAGGCTTAGTAGCAACACAATTTTCATAGTAGACAATTGTAGGCACAATTGATTTAAATTTTTGTTTTGATGCTTCTCAATTTTAGATGTTATAGTAGCAGTAAAAATAGTGAGAGGTGTTTCATGTAGTACATTCCACAACTGCATGATATGGGTGGTTGATAATCTCTTTCTTGCTAAGAGGGAGTGTTGAAAAATGAAGTAATAAATTCTCAATT
Organism: Pinus taeda; assembly: GCA_000404065.3. Lineage (NCBI taxonomy): Eukaryota > Viridiplantae > Streptophyta > Pinopsida > Pinales > Pinaceae > Pinus > Pinus taeda. The sequence goes on from APFE031570789.1 coordinate 100,265, forward strand.
TGATTTTTCCTTCATTAAATTGAGAAAATTCGAAATTCCACATCAACAGACAACTTGGAGGAGTTAACTGAGTTAAAATGGCTCTCATTACTTAGTTAGCTCAGTTAATTTGAGTTAGGGGCATGAAGTTCAATTGTGTGTAGTGATTCCTAAATTTTAGGAGACTAGGTTGAGTTAATTTTAGTTGTAATTAGTTAAACTAGCTCTAACCGTTAATAGAACTAGTTGGTGTACAATTAAGTAGTGGGACAATAGTATAACTCAAATATCATATAGTTAATTGATAAATTGACTAATAATTATCTCATGCATGGAAATAATATGATTTTCCCAGTTGTGGTGGAATTTCCAAGACAATTAACTAGTAGTTGTAAACTAGTTGAGTGTACAGGTATTGCATGAGGTTAGGTGATCAACCCTAATGAATTGTGGAAGAATTTTGGAGGAAATTCATAATAATAGGGGCTTATTTCCTCAAGAATGGTGTAAGAGAATAGGGGCTCAAGCAAATGAAAAATTTGACTAAGTCTGTGTTTGGGCTTCTCAGTGAACAAAGAGATAGGTTACTCACTTGCAGGTTGTGCTCAGTTGAGAAAAGGAATTTTAATACATCTCTATTCATTATGTTAATGCAAGTAGGCATTGGGGTTTTTAGCAATTTGATTTACTTGGAAAAAATACTATTTGCACCTGTGTGATTTCTTATTGCATGTTTGGTATTTTTGTTCTAAATCCTAAATTAATGTCCACAGAGTAGTAGAGTAGGTTTGTGTCTTATGATTTTTATTAAAATTTCATAATCAACTTCAAATCTACACATAATTTCTACAAATGCATCAACAAGACCCAAAATCCCACTTATTGTTCTACTTAATTTTCTTCTCAATTTTGACAAGATATTGATAAGAGATTTGTACTAAGGATATGTCTAGGAAATCCATCTTTGCTTGTATTTATCTATGTAGGCCACTATGGTAATTTAGAACTAGCTTCCACTTGGTGTCTCTAATACTCAACTTTGAGTGCAATGTATGGAAATTATTAGTGTACTATGGCACAATCTTGTACCTCTTTGTAAATGTGTAAACAAATAACTTGCTTGAAACATTTAGAGTGGGTGTGTGAGCATGCATACTTATTCCTATTTGGTATTCTAGTTCTGTTTGAAGTCTTTGTGAAATTAGGAGCATGGATTGCTTGATCACAACAATAAGATACTCATGTTTTCTTTCTTGGTTAATCGAAAATACATAACGTAATAAATGTCGATTGGCCTTGTTGGAAACATATGTACCACAGGTCCCAATTTCTTTAGCAATGATGCATATACAAATCATTCTTTATCATAAAACTCAATTTACTTTGGATATGTAAATGTGGTTCTTAACAAGTGAAAAAACTAACTATTTCAGAGCATTATCGGAAAACTTCTTTGATAAAGCATTAAACATCATAAATTAAGGAGTTCATCAATTACGATGAGCAAGAATTCATATCCCTTAATTGAAAAAAATGTCTCCTTGTTATCATCCTTATACTGGCAATGAAGACAAATCCGATTCAATTTCTTCCATAGGCCCTTCCAATGCTTCTCTAAATGCATGTTTCCCATTCTTTCCTCAATAGTGGCAATCAAACAATGAAAATAAAAATTCTTGATAATGAAAACCCAGTTTGTTTAAGAGATTCTCCATGCCTCTTCTACTCAAGACATTGATGTAGTCAGCTATAACGTCAAGACCTAGAGTTATTGTTCAGGTTTTGTTCTCAAGAATGTATTGACACATCTGTTGCCTCAGCTCAACTTGGGGGATGACATTACTAATGTCAAATTTCTAGTGGGTGTATGGATTGGAAACATCATGTTTTGTGTCCCAAACCCTCCTGAGCATCATGTGATCGTAAAGAACATGAAGAGGGTCATATTTAGAGGTAGTCGAATTGGATTGTAAGTGAATTCTTGAATGAACATATCAATATATTCATTAGGAAGACCATCTAACTCCATTTTTGTAATTTTCATGGAAACATTTATATTTTAGAAGTAAATGAAGAGGACGTACATGATATTAAGGTATATGGAAAGGGCTTTTATATTTTAAAAAAATAGTAGAACACTCTTACTTTATGCACATGTTAAAAATTATATTATATTATATTATAATGAACGTAGTATTAACATAATTCTATTATTGAAATTTTCACTAAATTAAACGGGCAAATACATGTAAGGTCATAACTCAATTTTAGATTTCTTTAACATTAATATTTTGTTTTTTTATTGTAATAGATTCATTGATTTTAGGTAGATGTTGATTTATAACCCTATTTTATTATTTGCACTAGAGGCATTGATATAAGTGTAGATTTTAATTTCTAATATTATGTAAAGAGATGGATGATGTGCAATTTCAAAGTAATTAGATCAATAATGTGCATTTACTTTAGTATATGAACAAATTAGCTATTGACGACATGCATTGATTTTTGTGTTACAACAACAATAGCCTAGATTCGCATATAATAGAAATAGATAACAAAGATTCTAGATCTGTCTTAATCATTAACCTAAATCCATCTTAAATAGAAATGAACAACAAAAATAAATTTGAAAAAGAAAGGTACAAAAAATGACAACTGATGATGCATTGCTTTTAGTGTAGATGTTAACTTTTAATCATTTTGATTATTTTCACTAGATGCAATGATTTTAGTATAGATCTTAATTTTTGATCTGATGTAAATAGATGGATGATGTGCATTGATTCCAAAGTAATTAAATTAATAGTGTGCATTTTTTTAATGTATGTACAAAATAATTGTTGATGATGTGCATTGATTTTTGTGTTATATAAATCATCAACCTAGATCCATATTAAATAGAAATGAACAACAAAGAGCCTAGATCTATTTTTTTGTAAGTTGGCTTTTTTCCTATTAATTCAAAATGATAACACATCGTGAAAAAAGTAGTTTTCATGGAGACTAGGCCTCACTCTGAATGGATTTGTTGGCCTTTAAATACATGCATAATATAATTGACAACATGTCTACAAAACTAGACTATTTCCTATCAATAACCCAACATGAACAAAATTTCTCAAAACAAAAAACATATCCCACTTTCCTCATTACAAATTATCTTCATTGAGGGCACGAATAGCATTATCAACATTCTCACAATCCACCGGATGATGAAAGGCATCATATATATGAGATTCCATGTGAGCCATCTTCCCTTCCAATCTATCCATCTAGTCTTGCAGTTGTTGCTGATTGCGGTGCAAAAAATCTTGGCGATCTAAGATGCGGCCCTAATTGTGCAAGATGCCAGACAAGAAGATGATAGTTTCATTATGGTCTGTTTGACAGTTTTGGGCAAGATGGTCCACTAATGTCTACTTCTCCTCCCCCCAGTGATTGTTCTACCTGACGTCTTTCTCTCCTTCCCCTTTGACCACCCCCATGACGAGGGAATCCTCTCTATTGCATCATGGGCCTGTCACTGATGACTCGAGCTTGGTCGAGGGAAAGGGGACACAATGAATGGAGTTTTCCTGAGATAGGCACCCAAGATTGTTGAGGCTTTTCCACTAGTCAGACATTGTGGGACTGTCACTGAATTATTTCACCTAGAGCCCATTCGAACCAGGCATGGTATGCCAACTAGTAAATCCCATAGGGAGACATGAGCCACCGGGCTCTAGTTCTATAGACTAGTCTTTTGGCCAGACAAACAAGGAGAATACATTACTCCACAAGAAACAAAATTAGAATGGAAGAATAAAAGACTTGACTAACACTTTGAAACCCCTCGCACCATATCTAATGTTCCAAGTGACTAGTAAGCCCAACCCTCTCATCGAAGTAATTCCCAACCAAAACATCGAATGGAGACAAAGTGTAGAAAGTAATGAGAAAGGTGTTCCAACTGACTAGTAATCCCAACCCTCTCATCGAAGTAATTCCCAAACCAAACACCAGATGGAGACAAAGTACAGAAAGTAATGAGAAAGGTAATTAAGCGAAGAAACTCAATCTCATTACCAGAAAGAGAACTTGTCTCACTACTGCAGCCTGCCCAAGTGAAATGGAATGCTCGTAGTTGGGGGTCCTTTGAGTAATGGCATCCAAACATAAACGAACGAGGATCCCACACAATGCACCCCACTACAATAATAAGCCAAATCCCCTGCCACTGTAATGGCTCCCTCCATACACCTAATGGAAAACTCATGCCTTTGAGGAGTCCATGCGTAGAGGAGCTAATATCACCCACTATGCCTCTTTGTCTCATTTAATTGTGAAAGTCATATATCCTACATACCTACACCATCCCAAATATATCATAAACTGTCTCAAGAAGGTTCGTCGAGCTAATTCCCGACATCTATCTCCTACCACATTGTATCAATACCATCATGGGGTCATTGAGCCTGTATGCTCTGGTGATCCCCTCGATTCTTACCCCCATTGTGGTAGAGCCTAGATCCATCTTAATCATCAAACTAGATTCATTAAAAAAAAGAAAGAGAGAAAGTTGACAATGAAAGGCATAAGAAATGACCACTGAGGATGCATTGATTTTGATGTAGATTTTGATTTCTAATACTATTTGATTGCTTTCACTAGATACATTGATTTCATTGCAGAGGTTAATTTATCATTCGATGTCAATAGATAGATGATGTGCATTGCTTTCATTGTAATTAAATGAATAGTGTGCATTGAATTTAGTGTGTGTACAATTTAATTATTGATGACATGTATTAATATTTTTATTATAGTAATCAGCAACCTATATCCATATTAAATAGAAATGAACAATAAAGAGTTTAGATCCATCTTAAATAGAAATGAACAACAAAGGACAAGTTGTCACATAAAGGGACAATAATGGATAACCGAGGAGTGTCAAAAACAAAGGGAGAAGTGAAGAGAAGATCAACAAAGATAGTCACAACAAATGAAAACTGAATAGAAACATGAATAGATGAAAGAAAGAATCAAATGACAAAAAACGTATCAAAGAGAATATCAAAGAACATATAGACAAAGAAGGGCACAACAAATGAAAACTTAAGAGAGTCAAGAGCAAATAATACAAGAAAATGCACAACAAATAGAAAATGAACAAAAGAAGGTAGATGAAATGACAATTGAAGAGAACAAAGAACAAAGAAAATGAAAAGTTAAACAATAAAAAATATATCAACAAAGAAAACAATATTCAACAAACTCAAGCATATTGTAAAATGGAAAAGAAAATCCTATGCAAAAA
>APFE031570789.1:115039-182271 GCA_000404065.3 Pinus taeda
ACAATTACTTTTGGAATTGGAGTTATATAAAAAAAAACGAGCAATTACTTTTGGACTTTTTAATTGAAATATGATGTCATATATTTTATTGGATTTTAATAGGTTAGAACTATACATTCCAAAATCAATTAAACGTTTTGTAATAGATTTGATCTCCAGTAGTCATCAGCCTCAAACAAAAATGTTTAAAAACGTCAGCTGGCTGAGTCATCAAATTCTTCGGCCTCACTCTACCAGCAAGATCAAACATTCAATTTCCAACTTAATTGGTAAATTGTAAAGCATAGTGATGAACATCGTGTTCAACTTAATTGGTAAATTGTAAAGCATAGTGATGAATATCGTGTTCCGTGAATATGATAGAAGTTGACTATACTAATAATTAAAGACCTTGGAAAACAAAAACCATAAAAGCCATTTCAGAGAAATTGTGAAGGAATTGGTTTATAAGACTTTTTGCGCTAAGAAAAATTGAAGGATTATAAGAGTTTGCTATCTGAAAGAGATAGCTAAATTTTTCCCCTTCTTACGTCTTCCATCTTCAATATATATTGAAATCAATAGTATTGGGTATAAAAATGCACATGGAAATTAAACAGTAAGATAATTATGATTTAAAAGTGGAATGATTGCACATATTTTATAGTTTCCAATGAAACTATTTTGACTCTTCATCTAAATAAATCGTAAAGAAAAAATAATTATTATTAAATAAATAATATTTATATTAAAACATTCATTCAACAATATTCTATTTACATAAATAGGATAGACATTGGCTGAGCATCCTAGTAATAACAGGAAATGCCCTTTCATTAAGGCGCCTTGCTCCCTCTCATGCGAAATTATATCTTATATTTGTTATTATTTCTTTTATGTCTTTTCATTAAGGGGATCATAAAAAGTTCCAGAGCATTTACAAGAAGTACGCAACAAAGCTTCCAGGGAAGGCCTCTCCTTAGCAGATAGAAAAAAGGCTTCTACCATCTGTGTTTCCTCTTCAAACTAAATTCATGTTCCTGCCGTGGTTTATTCATGTAGCTTCCATGGTTGAAATTCTGAAGGAACTCATATTCAAAGCTCACCATTATGTCATTACATAATCTAGTTGACATTGCTGGCTGTCTATGGAATACTCAGCGGAGGAATGAAACACACCACATTACATTATGCCTCACAACTAAGGCCTCTTTAGAGGCATACTATGTTTCTATACAATGTAAGAACATGGTATTGCAATAATTGGTATATCGATTAGTAAAAGCATAGTATTGCAATAATTAATATATCGATTAGGGCATTTTGAAATTCTTATATCGAAGTAAATTTCGATAGTATGTCTAACTCTTGAAGTACAACCGCTTATCTGTATTGTGAACAATAAGTTAGGACAAGAATTGGTGTACAATATTTATGCGTTCATTTTTTTGTTTTTCAATTTTTTTTGTTTTTTATATCATTAATGTCTCAAATATAATAAAACATGTTAAAGACACTGTTATTATGTAGTATTATAGTTTATTAAATTAAATAAAAATATTTATTTACATATGGTATTAAAATAGGATGAATATTTTACTCCAAATTTTTTAAACTAAATTTTAATCTTTAAATGTAATTTATATATATATTTATATTGATTTTTTAAAAATTAAAATGATGTAACTATTAATTATTAATAAAATTATATTATATATTATAAACATTAAATCTTTTTAATATTTATAATTTTATTACCACCAACTAATTTATCATTACAATATGTATTTATTTTTATTTTTTTTAATTTTAAAGAAAAACATATGAATGTAAAAATAACAATTTCTCTTAGAAAATTTAAGATGTCATTAACTTCAAATATGTTTTACCATACCACCCTATACCCAAAAGTTTCTTTACTTCTATACAATCTTGTGTAGTGTTTAATGCATAAATGTATAAGACTTTGAATGTTACAACCATGCTCTAATATCAATTTAACCTTATCACCCTTATACACAAAATTTTATTTATTTGCATAATGTCATGTGTAGTGCTTAGTCCATGAATATGTAAGACTTTGAAGGTTACAAACTTGTTCTAATGTAAAATTGTAATATGTACTAGGTCTCTTTCAAATTATACATTACACCTTAATACTGTGCATGTTATTTTCACTTGTCACTGTTATCTAATTCCATTATTCTATTTTATATTTACTAAACCGTTTTATTATTATTTTTAATGATGTTTTTATCCATGTTAATAAACAATTAAGAAGTATATTATTAATTTTAATTAAATTATTTAAAGTAAGATATATATTAATCTATTTTTTTTTGTTTTTCATAATAATTTTTTTTGTAAATGCTCCTAATCATGAATTTTATTTTATTGTTAAATGCATCGTAATACATGAATTAGTGGGGAATCATTCATTGTTGACTTTGAATTTAGGGTATTTTGGGCAATTTAGACATCTCATATCTAGTACAGTTCTACATTTGTGCTATTGAGCAACATTTTCTGGATTTTAAATCCTTCTTACTTTGGTTAACGTATTTAGTATTTTTTTTTTAACTTAGAACGTGCTGCATTATTTATTTTAAATTTTAAATATAAAATAACCAATATATTCCTTTAACATTTTTTTCTTGAGGATTTGAAACAGTATTAGATTATTTTTTTTCCCTTTTCGTTTATTTGAATACCACTGGATTATTACATATTCGTTTTTAATTGCAATTTTGTATACACCCAATATATCAATCTTTATCATATTAAAACTTCCAAAGACTACTAGAATACTAATTTCATAACTTCATTATCTTCATTAGTTTAAAAAATAAAAAAATAAATAAAAAAACTCGCAATTTTAATATGATCTACACACATATTTAACTTACCTTACTATATGTTTATACATCCAAAATAATTTAAAAATAAATTTCAAACACTGAAAAATAATACATAAAAAGTTCCAAAAGACTGAAGTAACATTCTTGGACTCATATAAATTAGAAAAACATAAATGTAAATGGCGCTCGAAAGTATTAGAATTATCGAACTTCTTTGTATATATGAAGAAGATGGATAATGTGTTTTTTCTGTTATTAATGCTCCAAGTACAAAAGCGATTTGGGTGATGTGGTCGATCTGGTAGATATTTTTATGTAGATATTTTGATACTGAAAACAATTAATTTAAATTAGCCAAGTTAAAAACAAAATTAATTGCAATAAAATTTCTTTTGAACCTGTGTCAATTTGTGCTCTCCACCCTGCAAGTTGTTATTTTGTGCGAACCCGTGTCATTTTTTCTCTCCACTGTCATTTTATTCTCTCCACCCTGGAAATTATTATTTTCATCCCTCCAATTTGCAAGCGAACTTCTGCAAGTGAAGCTAGCATGAGGATCGAATTGTTCAAGTGTGTCGTAGGTCTGAAACGATTGTAGTGCTGGATCTAATTTTGTGGACAAATTCAACTGATTAGCGGTATTAGTTCAGGTAATTATTAGCCTCTGGTTAAATATTTCTAAACACTGTAGACATGTGAGATATACTTGAACAAGTATTTCTGGTTTTTAACTTTTGCATAAGCTATTTCAAGGGTGAGTAAGAAAACGCTAGCAAAGATCACTGTCTAAAGAATTGAGAAGAATTCCTTTATGTAGAAAGAGTGGATGCATTTAATAAAGGTGCATTTTATGTGAGAAATTTGTCCCAGTCTCTTATGGATTATTGTATGTATCTTTGAATTCATTGATCTCTATTAATTCTCTGTTTATCAAATCATCTTATGAAGTTCATTCGTGTCTCGGCCACCCACTGGGTTTCCTAGGTTTGTAAAAACAGTAAATACACATTTACATAGAAAAACAACATCCGTAGGATAATGTCCATGGGTAATGTGAATGTGGAGTCATATTTCAACAATTTGGGTTTCTATAACAGTAAATACACTTTAAAATAAAAAACAACATCCGTAGGATAATGTCAATGGGTACATTATCGTGAAATAAGTACAAAAGGGGATAAGAAACATACCTGAATCGCATAATGTTTCCTTGGCATTAGAAAATTCATCTCTTGAGTATCCACCACACAATTGTCCATCAAATTTGGAGTTAGAAGGAATAGTCTCCCATTCAGACTCTGTAACAGGGTTGTGAGAATCAACACTCTCCCATTCACACTGTGTAGAATCCCTACTAGAGCAAGGAGTTGAACAAGTGATCAAATCTCCACTAACACTAAAGATAATAGGTGACCCTTTGTCATTGTGTTGCACTGTATGCTGAGATCCCGTCTTGCAAGTATTGGTTGGACACGTCGGAAAAGTAAAACTTGGTGTTTCTAATTTTGGTTTGTAAATAATGAATGCTATGAGATTTATAATACAGCAATTCCAAATACTTCTCAGAAGACTCTACACAAGTTGTTCTCCAAGCCCTGTTAATCTCTTTCTAGCTGCATTTTGAGCTGGCTCTATATTGTTAATGCTATTGTATAATTTGTAAAATGCCATCGCCACCACTAGCTCCTCCCAATCTATAGGAGAGGATTGTGTACCATTACCTTCCTTTGCACTTACCTTTTGGAGCTCTTCTTGATGATATGAATTTATTTGATTTTCTATGTATAAAGATAGATTAGAGTTAGATTACACACCAACCAACGATTTTAGTACTTGAATTCTTATTGTCTCCCAATTGTTTGCACGGTTAGGTTATGATTTTTGATTTTTACTTTATGTAATTGATAGTAAAAAACCTTTAAAGAGGTAAATTCTTTAGATAGTTTAATTGTTGTTTTTCTTGATGGTTTAATGAATTCAGGTCTTTTCTGCTACTTTGAGTGGAATTTATTGAAAATATATGTTATGTAACTGTGAATAATTTGGAGTAATGGACTCTGTTATTGTGCAATTCTCAAAATTGTTATAACAACTCATGGAAGAAGAAGAAGTTGATAATCACAAACTAGATTGTGGAGATAAAGCAAAGGAAAAAAACAAGTGGCGAATACTTTAAATATACATATCGTAGAAGGTGGATTAGATGCAACTTAAATTGGTGCAAATGTTGGGGTTGTTGTGTACAATATCTTTGTTGATATGAAAATAATAGTGAATGAGTGTCAAAGGTCAACGTGGAACACATTTATTTGTGTGATTTATATGATAAGTTTGTTTTATCACGAAACTTGATGTAAGAGATAAATTTTACAAATTATAATGCTAAAATAAGTAGATATTAGATTGACCTCTAGACACCTTAGTAATTTATCGTCTCTATCTCTACTTGAAATCTTTAATCGAGGATGAATGACTATAGAAACTAAAACTATTGCATTGTCAGTTGGTTTAGTGTAATATCTTTTTCTTAAATTAATACATTAAATAGGGTGTATAGACAATTGAATGACGTTACAATAATGTGATTACATTTGATACATGGATTTTATTTGCATCTTTTTTAGTCATATGCATGTAGACTATTATTTTTTATTTATAACATTGTAAATAATGCCTTCAATGCCTAACAAACACTATTACACAAAGAAAAAAAATAAAAGTGTCTTCTAGTACTGGATCCACTGATACTTTGTCCTTATACATAAGCCCATTGTATCTTAGATGAATTGTTAGTTGCATTGCTATAAATGCTACCATTAACAACGAAAATAATGCTACCTTTGAAACTACTATGATTGTCATCTTCTGTCATTGTAAGTATGTCAACATCTTAATGGTCGATAACTCATCATACAGACACCTAAATTATGTATAGGAAATCCATCAAGATCAAGTATGTAGAAGTGATGTGATTAATTTTATTATATGGTAAATTGTAAAGGGACAATTTACATAAAGGAATTCTAAAATCATATATGTAGCAAAAATAGTACGAATTTTATGCCAAAAATTAACATATAATATGTTTTACTAATCAAAACACATACACTGTTTCTTTGATATATCCTAATGTATAAAAATGTCAATTATTTGTAGCTAGTACATATCTTTTATGTGAAGTTCATATATTTACAAATAATGATGAATGTTACATGTGCTTTGTTTTGCAGTGAAAGAAGTACAAAATAGGAGCTAGTCAATTGCAAATTTGGGTCCCTTTTTTCACTATTCCAAATCACATGGACAATATCAAACTGGAATTAGTCTTCTAGCTTAGTAAACATGATCAAAGACATATCCCCAACAGAACAAAAAAGTAGTTGAATACTCTCTCATATTTGAGAAAAACCAATCTAACGTACATAGAATTTAGTAAACAAGTTATAATACAAATTTTAAGAATAATTACAGAAAAAAATGGTTGAAATATTGGATGTTGAAAAATATCATTCGACAAAACAATGTAGCATAGATTCTAACATTGATGATGTATTAACCAAGAATAGTCTCTTCGAACTACAACGATTTGTATATACTCCTCGTGATTGCTTGTTCAATGCATTTGAAGTGCTATTGCACTTTTGTTACTCGTCCATTGAACTACAAAATGGAATAATATACCATTTTCTCATCTGTCTACATCACAATGAAATAAAGGAAAAATAATCATACCAATATGAACTAGATCATGATATGTTATATCAACTCATGGGATTCATGCTGTTGACACATACCTTCATAAAATGTGATTCTATGCTTCAAACAATAATTTTCAATCTAAAAGAGGACTATGGGGAGACACATTTTGCATATGGTGGCTATTGAAGTGGTTGAACATACCAATTGGAGTTTGGTCACTAGCAATGAAAACAAGGTATTTTTTCTTCAATCATGATCTACATACAATTCCACTGAACATTTTATTTCATGATACACATCCTGTTAATGGACATTTTGAGCGTCTATTGTACAAAAGATTGCCTAGATGCAAATTTGTCTCTAATTATTACTTGTCACCTATTTGCAAAGATCTTGAAAATCATTACCAATCCATTTTTCATGAAATTAAAATTCATGGATTGGATAAAGCAAGAACAACTATGTCCAAATGCCCCAATATCATGTTCACTACACTTTGTCATTTAATAGCACATGAATTTGATGAACAATCTTTGAGGCTCTATATTGTCCAATACTTTTGCAATGCACTAATGGGTAGGAACGAAGATGCATTATATTGTCTATAGAAACACTTAACAAATGAAACTATACAAAGTCAAACAATGGTTGTAGGCTAGAAACAATATCTTATTAATATGGCAATTCCATATGAAAAAGGAAGAGTTGAAGGAACATCGTTTTGATTCCAATTGACATCAATCATATTCAATGCAAATATACAAATATGGTCATCTATCACTAAAACAATTTCCAATTACTACTCATCAAATACAAATTGCAATCGAACATATAAGATACTATCATTCCAAACAAGTATATCACACATTCATTATGAACCATTATTGTGAAATAAAAATAGGAATCAATACAATATACACCATAAAATAATAGAAATGCATTAAAACATAAAAAATAGGATAAACTTTCCACAAATTGAAACAAATTATTTGTACACATAGCGCAAAGAGTACTGAGGACAATATAAATAAACTAAGGAATAAAGATTATTGCTCATAGGAGAGTACTCCTATAGAGATTTACAAACAAAAAAATTGAAGACACACCTAAAAAAAATGTCCAATATGTAAGAAGTTGCAATTTGGAAAGAACATGCTAAGCATTGTACTTGAATTAGAACAATTGTACATAAACGTATATGGAAGAGGAAACATGTTGCCTCTCAAGATCAATTGCAAATTTTGCAAAAGATCACTTGACAATGCAAAGTTACCTCTCTTTCAACACCTGAACAAATAATACGGAATAAGCCATTGCGAATTACTGAAACACTTTCAGAACTTGAAGAGAGGCTTGTAGCATTAAAAATTACTTTTGCAGAAATAAGGAAATGAAGCTACAAATGATCCCAAATGGGCTTAACCGATTCAATAATCAATGTACTTATACACATGGACATTATCCAAAAAGCATTGCCACAATTCATGAACAATACGATGACAATTTATATTGCATTAAAACGATGATTGGAATACAAGAATTCATATCAAACGGGGAAATTATATGTGCATATTTTAATGAAAGAACTAAAAAAAATATGTTCTCAATATTTATATAAAAATAAAAAAATCTCCATAAATAACAATTGGAATCATATCCTCAAATTGAACAACAAAGATAATACATCTAAGGATGAGGACAATGATAGTAAAAGTGAAATGAACATCAATTCAATAGGTGTAACACCAACTGAGACGTTGGTACATGGATTCATGGGCTCACAACGTATTCATGATTTTCAAGACAAGATCATTGAAATAGCACCAAATGAAGGGAAATGACCACTTGGAATATTCAAAGACAAATATGCCAAAGGTATGAGTTTCCCAACATTATTCTCTTGAGATCCACATGACAATGAAATAGTACAAAGATTTTGTTACCAAGAAATAGTGAAATGGGAACTAATGCATCACAATGGTGACTTTTCCTATCACATCACAAATTTGTTCTTCAAAACAATGCGAATAATCATTGAAAAAGTCATGTCATGCATTTCAATCTAAATAAGGAAATGAAAATTATAAGGAAGAAAGTTGTTAGCAAAGGATGTTAAGTACAAGCCCAATTTAGAGAAATTACTAAAAGTTCACATTGGATACATAGATTTCAAGAACATAAGAATTTCTCATGACTACCTACAACAAATGCAAAAACATATATTTGGAATTATACGACAATTAGGCCCTCCAACTTTCTTTATTACTTTAACAAGTGCAAAACATCGTTGGAATTCGCTAGTAGAAACTCCTACTAAATTACATAGCAATAGAAGAAAAATGAAGCACAGTGAAACAATTGAGGAATACAAAATTGATTCTCTTGTAAGAAAGGACCCAGTAATTTGGACATGTTACCATAGACATAAGACATATGCCATGAAAAAAATGAATACGTTTTTTGGAAAAATACTAGATTACTAGTTTGTAACTAAGTCCCAAAAGAGAGGGAGCACACATGAACATGCTCTTCTATGGATAGAAAATGCTCCAATATATGGAATAATTAGTAAATCAGAAATTGAAAACTTCTTGGAAAAATATATAACTCGTAACACATATCACCTTCATCAAGAGCTTGCCAAGGTACATGAACACCATCATACCAGAAGTTGTAAAAAAAGAAAAGCATCACATTGTAGATACAATCTCCCAATGCCCCCAATGAAAAGGACAAGAATTCTTGAACCCATTACTTCACTAGATGAGTCAATAAATGAAAAATCAATGTTATTGCAACATATTTTAGAACAAAAACATTATGAGAAAGCAACTACTTATGAAGAGTTCTTTGATGAGTTGCATTTAACATAAATACAAAGTACCTTGACACAACCAATGGCGTTCTTGCAATGAAAACCATCATATATATGGAACAATAGATTTTCAATCAATATATCGCATCTATGGAATGCAAATATAGATGCTCAATATGTGCTTAATGCATATGTTGTGGAATCATATTGCAGTTCATATATGACCAAAGTTAACAAATCTATGACAACTGCATTCAAAAGGATATGAAAATAACATGAAAAGAGAAAAATTGATGCTATTCAAATGATGCAATCATTAGGGAATGCCTTTCTTAATCTTTAACAAATTTCACCTCAACAAGCAGTCCACATAGCACTCTCTCTACCATTGAATCATAATCAAAGAAAGTTCAACTTTATAAACACAACACCAACAAATGAACACACATTTATAATTAAACCATCCATTCTTCTAAAAAAATGTCTGACAACTCTCAAGATGTTATGTGCAATTCCATCATTGACTACTACATCAATAGGCCTCATGCTATTAATCATGTACATTTATCTGAATTCGTATCAAAGTATAAGAATTATGGCACACCATTATCAAAAGGAAAAAAGAAAGAGTAATACGATTAATCAAATACAAAAAACACATTAAATATGAAAAATATTACAGAGAATAAATTTTACTATATGTCCCATTTTTAAACAATGAAAATGCACTAAAGCAAGACTTGCCAACATGGAAATGTGCATACATGTTACATAAGCATACAATAAAGAGAAATGAAACTAAGTTAACATACAATATCAACAAAAATTGGGGTGATTTGGAAGAAGAAATTCAAGAAATTGACAATAACCCTATAACTTCTACTGACACGATAAAAAAACCTCAAATATCCCATGATATCGATGAAGAGTATGACCTGGATAAATATTTTCAATTTCTCCAATGCGATGACAAAAAGGGACAACTTAACATTGGTTTTCAATTGACAGAACACCCATTTATGCTTAGCAATCAAGAATACTACAAAATTAGAAGAATTCTTAATAGAGAACAACAAGCAATTCTCAAAGACATTGCAATGAAAAAATGAATGAACATAAAAAAGCCACTACTTATTCTTGGCTAGAGGAGCTAGCACTAGAAAAATATTTACAACAAAAGCAACATTTCAAATGCTCATGTGAATTTACAATGCACATTACAATAAAAAACCTTTGAAACCAAAGGGATTGGTATTAACGTACATAGGTAGAGCTGCATATAATGTAGGTGGACTGACAATTCATTCTACATTGCTAATGCCTTTTAACAAATCTAGTTTTCTTCCACTTACCATTGAAGTTTTAGACAACTTAACAAAAATTTACCAAAAAATGAGAGTAGTTCTCATTGATGTGGTATCTTTGATTGGCAGTCATTTTCTGTATCACATCGATGACAACCTATATAGGATTCACTAATATTTGAACCTACAATAAGAAAGAAACCAATAACATATTACTTTTGGCAACAACATGTAAAGTACTAGGAATTTCACACTACAATGCATCAAACAAATGAAAAATTCATTTCCATTTTGAATAGGATGTGTCCAAATAATGAAACAAAATATGATTTGCATTGCCTCAATAGAAATTATATTCAAATTGCTCCCAATGTTCCCACCTTCCCTAATCTATATTTTAGGAATAAGGATGTCACATTTCACAACAAGAAAATGTTATCTATTGTTCCTATTAATGAAATTATAATTGATGCAATTGATTATGAAGAAGAAAACCATGGAAACATAATTCACATATAGCAACATTGCCTTCACAAATCATGCTAAAATTAAACATGCTAGTTGAAATATGTTGGAAACTATGACTCACAAGATAGTCTTGTCAATGGTGCATATGGTATCATTAAAGCATATATAAAATTAGATAAATTTGATGTAATATGGATCAAATTCCTTGATCCAACTGTTGGATGACGACAACCACAAAAAATTCTTTTCTATTTAGCCAACAAATTTGTAAGGATTGATCTCCCATATTGCGAACAACAAAACCAATTTTCATATTAGTAAAAATAGGGCATTTGAAAGCCAAAAAACAATTCCCAATATAACTAGCATGTGCACATACAATACACTAGTCATAAGGCTTTAACACTAGACAATGTTTCGTTTGATCCTTCATGGATACGACAACATGGATTAGTATATACAACTTTGTCTCATGTAAGAAACATAGAATTGTTGTATTTTCTTAGTCCACTTAAGAAAGAAATCTTCAAAATTAAACACAAAATTTCTCTTGAAATGGAATGTTTACAAAAAATGAAAACTGGGAACTAGACTACAATTATCCATTCATTGAAGAAAATGCATATACTTCAAGTATTTCTCTAAACACCTGTAATTTACAAATACATATTGATGATTTTCTAAGTGTCTATGATATAATGCAATCTGAAATCCTATGTTTACAAGAAATATATTTGAAACTATCCTACTATAAAGGATTGAAGCATTTAATTGCATCTTAAATTAGAGTAGACTTGGTTTACTCATCCGTGTGAAAAAACATATAAAGGTTTCGAAACATATGCACTTTGAAGAGAAAAATATAAAAGCTACAATAACAAATATGACTGTTCATGACATGCATATTGTATTTCTCAATGTCTACGTCGCACCATATGCAACATTGACCAATAAATTGCATCTTCTTTCGAAAACATTATGTAATATACTTTCAAATCAAACAATAGTCATTATCAGAGATTTCAACATCAATATGCTCAAAAGCAACAATAAAACAAACAAGCTAAGATCACATATGTACAATTACAGCCTTCATTTTATTTTGGATAGAAATAACAATGCACGAACATCAATCATCGATCACATATGGTCAAACATAAGTTTTAGCTACAAAATTTTTAGGCTAGATACATATTGGATAGACCATGAGAATATTTTTCTCATAATGAACCATAAAAATGAACTTTTTAAACCCACCAATAGGTCCCTAGCTCTCCACTATAGACCTTTGTAAAATAATACTAAACAGTACATATTGACACGTGGATCTTGATTAAAAACCACAATTTGTATCTCCTAAGTAAGAAACATATTAGTAGTGAATACCATCCCCTCTACAACCCCCTCGAGCCTTATTACTGACTGTCGTCATTGCTACAGATAGGTATTTTTGATTGGTCCTAGCTTGACCATTTGTTCCAGTCAAATAAACCACACAAATACATAAAAGAAGGCACATATCAATGTACCAAAAATAAACTCTCATCTTCTCTATTCATGTTTAACACTCCCATAACATTTATTCTCATTCACAACATCCTTGAATCCACTCCCCAAATCCCAATACATCTAGCCACCTCATATCCAATAGGAGCTATCATAATGATCCACCCTCACAAGCATATGGGCCATATCTTGAATACCTATATCAATGTCTTCACTAGGGGATTCCCCATTAAGCTTATCCATCCTCCACTAACAACTATACTCTATTAGTAACTCTTCATATGTCCATTAAATTAATAATTAATTCTTGTGATGATTTATATATATATATATATATATATATATTATAATATATATATATATATATATATATATTCATAACACCCCCATATAAAGAATAGGTAATATATATCTAATACCTAAGCTCTATCATTTCCCCTTCACATAAAAGTAACTATCACACAACATTCCTTATATATATTATCATCTCTATCAATCCCTTTAAACTTGAATGTTTGTATAGTTTAGATAATAGAATTACCTTCATATTTTCCTATCACCCTTCTGGCCTATTTCTCCAAACAATTAAGATGCTTCTATTGGTTTGTCACACTATGTTTCACATCATGTTTTTGACATCTAATTTTAATTCATGAACTTAATATAATTTTCATTTTAAAACTTCATTCATTATCATGTCAAAGAAACCATCCCCTATTGCTACATTCCCAAGTACTTCCATCTATTGCCTTCTTCCCCTAGGCATAGTTTAAATTTGCTTGATTAGCTCCTCACTCTAATATGTCTAATCACATCACTTAGAATTCACATTCACATTACATTGAATTTCCGAAAACATTCATCATCTTTGTGTGATCCATATGTTAAATCTGAGAAGATCCAATCAAGAACAACATTCTTAGATTCACTTCAAATATCTATAGAAGGGTTTTGGTTTTTGAAATAATTCAGTTTCTCCAAATGCTCAAGAATCACCTGCATTGTGCAGAGGAATTACAATATCTAGGCTATATTACACATATGGCATTGACAGAGCCTGCACTCTCAGTGTGAAAGTTAGAAGCCCTCTTCTAATTTTGGAATTCTGTGAAAATAAAATTCCAACATTTAAGATTACATATGTTGAATGGCATCCATGCATTTTCCAAATTAAACCCCATGTTGGCATCAGTTGAAATCTATGCACTTTGCACTGGTGTAGGATTTATCATGTTCATTGCCATGAGTTTCTTGGATTTCTGCGAAATTTTGTGAAAATATTGTTAAAAGTTTCATTGTTTTCTGTGCAAAAACATTGCCTCCTTAGAATACACTTACACAAGAAGTCTTCGACATAATTAATAAGATTCCACCATCAAAATAAAAAATCATCTCTTATATTTCCTTACAATATGGTTTTATAAAAAAGAACTACTCAACCATGCAAATCGTTGAAAAATGACAACATTTTCTGCCTTATTGTTTTTGCCCACTTCCACCTCTTGTGGACGTAAATTTTAGGTTAAAGTGATTTGTGTAAATACATCTTTGTACTGAAATACACTAAAATTGTATACTTTGATATTGTTTTTGTCATATAGCCATTTTTCTCAACTTTAGATTGATGTACTTGGTTGAAGTAGAAAAGATCCATCTTAATTCATGGTTCCATGTGTGATTAGCTCTAATTTTAGTGTCTTTAAAATTTGAGTCCAACTAGATGTTAATCCTATTTGTACCTTATTCTCTAGAAATAGTCATGAGTATGGTAGCTTCCTTTTCTCTGCATAGTTACCCTACCATTACCAAGTCCACATTCAAATTCAATGTTAAGGTTTTCTAAATTGACTAAAATTTCTCCTTCTCCATATGTTTGCTAGTTTCTATTTGAGGCTCTGTCAAGACAACCATGTGGACTATTGGTGACGATGTTTGGATCTCTTACATTCTTCCTTTTTTGATCAAATTTTCTCCTCTCAAAGTTTTGGTATTGTCCTTTTATTTTGTAGTACATTTTGCAAGGCTATATTTCATTCCCTTGGAACAGGGCTTCGATGCAGGAGAATGATGATCTGTCAAATTTCATCTTTCAAGTCATTCCTTCAAATGTTCCTTTTTCATATAATAAGAATTTGTACAACTTTGGCAAAGACAAATGAAATTAATAACGCTTACACTAAATCAAATTCTATAATGGCCAATGACTACAATGATCTACATGGAATAGTTATGAAGTATCAAATGTTGAATGATATGAACATGCAACTTAAGGACTTCACTTATTAGGGAAACAAATTTGTATTCTATAATAATCTTAAATTTGATATCCAATCACTCGCTCAACATTTGTTATTGTTAATGTTCATGGATAGACCTATTGTTCTAAACAAGGTAGTCTCATCCTTCCCAGGTTTGGTCATCTTGTAAGTTAGTTTCTATCTCTCTTAATATTTTATGAAAATTCTTGCTAATTATTCTCAATGCAACATCCTGTTAAACAATAGTTATTCATACATACTTATTCACTATCTAATATTGGTAATGTAAGTTTACCAGTTTGGACCTATCATAGTGTTTGTGACTATCTATTTCTTGCACTCTCAATTATTTCTTAGTGTCATGAAAATTTAATTAGTATTAGTCCTAAATATATCGTCATATCAATTCTTACAATAGTGAAGGAAATTCTTGGATTACTTCTTTGTCACTCAAGCCTAATTTTGAGCACTCAGATTAAGGTGTCACATCTTTTTTTAACATGACTAGACCCAAGGCTTAGCCTTGCTTAACAAACAATATCAGTTGATAGTGATTTATAAGTTACCTGATAAAACATTTTCTTTCTTAATGACACAAAATGACTTCTTAAATAGGATAACCCAATTGTATGTATGAAACCATGGAGTAAGTTTAGATATTACATTAGAACCAACATCTATTGGTTAAGTCAAATGTTGACAATATTTTCAGGTTTTTTTAGAGGATGTTAAGGTTGAAAATGCCTTGCAACTTGTGTGTATCAAATGTCTATATCTATAAAATTTTATAAATAGTCAATTTGAAGGAATGCCTCCTTTCTCTGAAACCTCTATTCAAAATAATAGTAGAAGGAACCAAAAACAATATAATAACCATAAATGTTTGTTTATGTTAAAAGGGATTTTTCTCCCAGACCTATCATGCAATTATTTATTCAGTGAAAAATCTCCAATAGGCCATGTGCATATGACATAGTGCATCCACTTGTACTCCACTTTTAACTATTTTTTCATATTTCCTTTAGTTCTTGTTTCTATCTAATAGGTTGAAAGTCACACCAAGTACCTTAATCATGTGGTTTTTTTCCCAAACTATCATCAATTTTAAATTTTTACAAAATGAGCTTGGCAAACATTTAAACAAACCTCTGCCAAGGTCATCAGGGTCTACTCGCACAACAACTTCCATTGTAACTATTGAATCCAACCCCTTCAGAGGTACCTAAAATCATCCATACATATTGACCAAATTCTCAATCTAATTAGTATCAAAAACCACATTTCAAACATATTCAATTGTATATTTTCCATCATAAAATCTTCAAGTTAAAATCCAACCTCAAATATCACCTTCGAGTCTTTGATGGACAACTCAACCACACTTGCAATTGCAAAAGAATGTCTCAATAGTGCCACCCATAATCATATATTATAATTTTGAGGTAGGATGAGTATGAATTGGGCTTGCAAATTATATCTAGTTGGGTTTCCAAATAGGAAAAAAACTTAGCAACTTAGCAATTTGATAGTTGTTATGTTCGATTCTCACTATGCTCATTTATGGAATGTTTATTTTTCAAACGTGATTAGGATTCGATACTTAGCCCATTTGAAATAGTTCTATTACTTTTATGCTTAACATCACCAAACCAATCAAAATTAGAGAAATAAAACAAAAAATCTGTCCCTTAGGAAATGCCTACTACACCTAAGTAGTTACTCATCAAGTTCACTATTTATGTTTCTATACTTAATCCTGGTACTAATGTTGCATCTTCCTCAAATTGTAGCTCTAAATAACAAGAAAATGTATACAAACAATAAGAAACATAACTTGCAACAAAATCAAAGAATTAAGTACATTTGAAACAAAATGTTATAGATTTTATTGTAACATGTAATTTATATTCTTCAACATTGTCTTCTAGTTCTGACTTTGTCTTTTGTCGCATCAACATCATTAATACACAGACCCAAAGCATCATCTTTAGTTCTAGTTACAATTGAAGAGCTAAACATTCGAAAAATTGGAAACTTGTTCAATGGAGATGTCATGGTCATTTATAATACATACCCAGATAAAGTCCAAAAATCATGGAATGTACTATGTGCATACTTGACAGCTTCTAAAGGAATCATGATAATCACATTTTCGGTACCAGCTAAGCTCATTAAAGAGCATCAACAAAAACTATCGCAAGGAAAAGCAATATCAATTACAAATTTAAAATTCTACCTAAAACTAATTATGGCTATGGTGATTGTGATTGGATTTAGCTACTAACTGAATCAAGTACTATGCAGAACATACCACCAATTTGAAAATATTACAAATTCATTCTAGTTACAATGGTAAAAAAATTGTATCTACGGATGGGAACGTGGTAAAATATCAATGGGGAATTTTTGTTGCAATGTGTTTAGACAAGGTACTTGTTTCCATAATGTGGTTAGATAAGCAATTTATATCCAAGACCTAAGAAACTTGGGGTAAGAATAAGAACATGCCAATTCCATATTTTAGAGCATGTGATCCTAAGGGAAGGGCACCTGAAATATTGGACTTCTGGGATCTAATGGACTTTGGAATACCTATTCGAAAATCAAACCACATGATTGCATCTTATATTTTGATGGTAGCTCTACTAGAGTGAATTTTAATGGAAGATATACTTGAATGAATTTTGATGGAAATATTGAATCTCCCACTCGATTTCATAGATTTCTCTGACCCTGAACAAAAATTTGTTTGTGTTGACATTTGAAGAAAAAAATTAATAACATATGTTATTTATTTTCAAGATTGAAAATTCTTTATTTTCATTGATTTTAAAAAATTGTAACATCATTGAAGAGCACTAGCAATTTGGGCTACATGGGAATCATATAGTTTATGAATGGTCGAAACTTTGCTAATACCTTTTATGGCTAACATAATTTTTTTCTTAATTTCGTAATCAATTACATAATATGTTTGGAGCGTGTAGCTCAAAATGTAGAATTGAGAACTAGAGGGTTGACACAAAATACTCTATATTGAAGAAGACATATCTATTTTCACACGAGATTGGTAATGAAGGGAATTGAATATCCATATTCTCTAGAATTTGTCTTCCACCATTGTCCCTTGATTCCCACTCATAAATCCTTAGCTCATTCACATATTTGAAGATACTTTGTAGTAGTTCACTGGCTAGGGCTACGTTTATTTGCTTATTATGGCATCCAAAGATCAGCATAGGACTATTGCGAGAAACTAGGACAACCTAGTTTTGAAGAAAGATAAGATATTTGATCCAATTTTTATCACTGGGTGATCCCTATGTAACTTCCTTCTATAAAAATTAATGAATAATCCTAATAATTACATTTCTAAGAATGATTAAGCTAGAGGCATAAAAAAGTTTTCATATCAGGTTGGAGTAGATAAATTCCTTTCTTGAATCGTTCTTGAGGTCATAACTTATAGTCAGATTGAAGAAAGTTTGGTACCACATGGCTGAAAAATTGTTGGACTTGGAAACTGCACCCATGGTTTCATTGTATTTAACTATGTTGAGAATGAAAATTCAATTGAAGTTCTCAAAAGCGGATGATGGATGCACTAAAATACCTTAGTTTTCTTTTCTCGGTAGGAAAAATCCTTCTTCATTGATTAGTCAATCCAAGTCTATTGATAATGGGATAATAATAGACATTTTTAGGGACTTCGCTATTTTTGTCTCCTCTAAGATTACGCTGACTCCTCCTTCAAGCTCTCCAAGTGGGTTGAGTAATTTGTAGGTGCTTAGACATTGACCATTCCTGCCTCCAAGCGATTCACATGCATGTAACCTAAATTTTCTCATATTGCCTTTACCATTTTTTATTTTCTTCAGTTCTTTTCCACTCCTTTTTGTAGTTGCAGAGCATGGTTGCATATGTAGACTATTATGTTATTTAAATCTACAGATCAACTAATTTTCTAGTTTGCACTTGAAGATCGCTACTTAAACATGTAGGTGTGCTAATTGGTTAATTAAATATGCACATTCGATACTTGAACTTGCAGATTTCCTAGTTTTCTAGTTGAAACCCACAAATACACTACATAAACCTGCAGGTTTGTTAGTTTAAACTGAAAAAAGGTTACTTAATTCCACATTTTTCGAAAGATGTGACTATGAAAATCAAATTCCTACCAAGGGCAATGTGAGTGGTGGGCACCATTGTTTAGCTTTGAAGTCCATGTTAACTTGTAATTCATGTTAAATCATGCTCCTTATCAAAGTTAATAGACTCAATATTGAAGATGGCTTGAGAAGGCTGAGTTAGGGTTGGCACGAGTTGGCGAAAAACTCAGGCGGTTGACTAACGCAATTGAGAAAATAGAAAATACACTAGAATTCAAGAAAAAAATATTTTCATTAAACTAAAACTTTGCAATGTTCCTATAATGCAAAATTTAAATAATAATTAATTTCAAAGTACATAGATCTTACTACAAACTATAAAATGTCATGGATTTTGCACTGTTGATGACAAAAATTGAAAAGAATAAAATGTGGAGCAAAGGACTTTCTCTTCTCAATATTACAAATCAATTAAATAATATTACATTGGAAACTTCAGTAACAAATAACCAGAGTTAAACTTGACTTAAATTGGACTTAACTGAAACTGAACTAGGACACTTGGAGGGATGGTTTTGACACTTAACAGGTGGATGGGATTAGATTCTCCAACACTCCCCCTTAATTACAACCACATAAAATTAAATTAAGACACATACTGGTCTATGTCTTAGCTAGGCTTACAATTTAAAAAACAAATTACTTTTCTTATTCTCTTCTTCCATATTTTATAGCCTCTAAATTGTTTCAACATTTTCTTCTTGTTGTAGGCTTCAAAAGTTAGATTCTTCATTTGTTGATGCAGGTCTTCCATTCTTCTAGGTTGTCTAAGCATATCCTGAACCTCTTGAAAAAACAAGTTGTATGTGGGTTGTTGCCACATATCATTTTCTATAGTGTTCTTTTCATCATCTATCTCCCACAACATAAGACCATAATATAATTTCATCTCTTCATGACTCCAATACCTGAAAATTTCATTGATGTTCTCATCATCCAAGATGTCTTCAACATGCATTTCTGCATCTTCTATGAAAACTTTATGAAGGCATGGTATTGCAAGCCATGCTTCAAGGAGATTTAGCTCTTCTTCATAGTCATTATGTGTACCTGCACATTGGAAATAAATGGTAAGTTTAAAAACATCTACAGAACCACATTGGTTCTATTCTTTCTACTCTGCAATGAGAGATTTTTCCTATTGTACTTCTAGTTGTTGCACTTCCATCTCTGCTTCTACATCTGTCTCTCTTTTCTCTTTATGGGCTTCCTTCTTTGCCTCTTCCTTTGTTTCTGCCTCTGTCTCTTCAACTTCCTTACTAACCTATGCCGCTACAAACAAGTTGTCTTCCAATGACTCAAGTGGGATTTCTCATTGAATAACATCATGTATATATGATGTTTTTGTTGCATCACCTACAATCATTCACCATTAAACAACAATTCTTCATCAAATTTTACATCAGAAATATAATTTGTTGGTTTCACCATAGTATCGACCGCTCCAATGGTAGTTTCATTGTCCTCAACAAGCTCTTTCGCTAGATTCTCCAAACTTTCATCAACAAGCTCTATTGTTGGTTTTACCAAATCTTCATCAGCAAGCTCTTTTGTTGGATTTACCAAACTTTTTTCCACTTGTGGCTGTGCACAGTGGGGTTCATGAGCATCTATGTGCTCCTTCTCTCTTTTTTTTGGGACTTCTTCACATTCATCATCCACTTGTGGCTGAGCACAGTGGGATTCAACAAACTTTTCATCTTGTTGTATATCTTTTTCTATAGATCCACCTTCATCTTCAACTTTAATGCTCCCCCTTGCATAAAAACATCTCTCAAGAGTATCCCAAGCCTTCTTGGCTGTCTTGGCATTTGAAATCAAGGGAAGAATGCTGTCGTGAATAAATAATTTTATGCAGTTCAATGCAAAGGAATCCTTTTTCCTCTTCACTTCTAGGTCTAAAAGGATCTCAAACATCTCGTGTTGTCACTTTTATTTTCTTAGCCTATTGGCTTTTCCCATTTGTTAAGTGTTGTCTCATTGCAACTCAACAAGAAAAACAAATTATAGACATTGCATTTAACTGCAATAAAAATGTCTTTGTTTCTTGGCTTCTACAAACAAATGAGTTTACAAATTTTCACAAAGACGACACTTTCACAAAATATTTTAGAAAAAATTACAGTGCCCAAAGTTGTCTAAACCGATGCCTTTTTTTTAATCTCTTTTTTTAGAAAAAAAAAAAAAAAATGCAGTGACCTTTTTTTATATAACAATATTAAATCAAATATCACTTTGTAAAAAATTCAAGTTTTTATTTAAAAAACTTTAAAAATATATAAAGAAACCTTATTTTCTTTTGAATCACTCTTTAAAAAAAATATCCCATTCCTTCAACGAAGAACTCGTCATATTAAATAACTCTTTAAGTCACTCTTTTCTTTTAAATAAAAGAGTTCCCTTTTCTCAAATATGAAACTTAGTATCATGAGTTTTGTTGGATTATATTTCTTTAGAGGTATAAAGCAGCCGCCATTACCTTAAATTTTTCAACGAATCGAAGTCCCTTGACTTTTTCAGCTTTGTTCCTTGTGGACATTCATTTGTTTTAATATCATAGGTAACACTCTATGGCATGAGAAAAGACCGCGTGCTAACTCTTTTCTTAACCTTCAAGGGCACTTTTAGTGCTTTAACGCATTGTCTATCACAAGTAACCAGTGTAATTGGAAAACACTCTTTCTCCTCTGTCTGCTCAACATTAGTGAGTGTCACTAATGCACTCAAAAGCATTAATCTCCAAAAAAAGAATTCATCAATGCAGACTTCACAGCAACCTTCATCTCATGGCTACTTCACTTTGCTATAGTCTTTGTAGCGAATTTCTGCTCTTTTCTTGTGAATACACAAGTATGAAATGCTGCTCTCAATGAGTCTTACACTCCTCTCGCGTTGTTGCTCTTTTAGGGAGTCTTATGCAAACTCGTCTCTCTCTGTTTCTCTCAAGGAGTCTTATAGAGGCTAAGCTCTAATAAAATGACAAAAATTGAAGAGAATAAAATGTGGAGCATAGGACTTTCTCTTCTTAGTATTACGAATCAGTTAAATAAGATTACATTGGAAACATCAGTAATAAATGACTGGAGTTAAACTTGACTTAAATTGGATTTAATTGAAACTAAACTGGGACACTTGGATGGATGGTTTTGACAGCTAAGAAGTGTTTGGGATTAGATTCTCCAATAGTTGAGGGCTCTTACTAGAAATCTGTTGTGAAATTAGGTTAGGAAATATTCTTCGTATCATTTATACATGTACAATTGAATCTGGTTGCTGAGGCTCTCTAATCAGACTTACAGAATCAATCTGATTTCATTTGATTTCTTCAAAGAGGAACATCAATATTGGTTCACTCGGACTAAGATCATCCTATCTATATAAAAATCCCATTCAGGTTTACTTAACACATTTTTGGAGAGTAAATCAACCCTATGTAAATGTCTGAGGAAAATGTTAGTTTGGCATACAATTAAGTTTTGGTTGATAGTTCTTATAGCCAGTATTCTGCTGGATAATTCTTATAGGAAATGTTACATAGATCTTTTATTTTTTTTCACTTTAATTTACCTATATCTAAACTAAATGGCCAGAAATAACTATTATATAGAATTATTTTAATTTACGTTTTTCTTAACCAAAATTCATCCTCTTATTCATTTAAAAATTTATTGATAAAATAAAATAAACTTGGTATTCACCATGAACATTGTTTCTTAGAGTGAAATGCCATGCCAAGTATCACATTGGACTTGTATTTTAAAAATTCCAAGTTTGGAAGTTCCGAGTGGCTTGAATAATAAATAAATAAATGGCAGACTTGGTATACTTGAATGGTTCATGAGGCACAATACTTGCTAAGGTTTTGTAAATGGGGTAGCAAGCTAAGTGGGCTTGATTGTGGGGAAAAATCCAAAATTCAGCACACTTGAACTAGAGGTGATCTGGGATGGGTGACCTCTTGGGAAGTTCTGGTTACCGGGTGCAAGCCTCGGAGGTGATGATTGAGGCTATGTGATTCATTTCACTAGTTTCAATCCCACTTCTTCACCCCTATGAGCATCACTCGATGCAATGAGTGCTAAGTGGACTATTAAAAATCATTAGAAATTATGCAATGAGTGCTATGTGGACTATTCAAAAATCATGAGAAATTAGTTAGTTACGACTACCTCTCATGGAAATGGTCATATGCAATGAGTGCTAAGTGGACTATTTAAAAATCATTAGAAATAATGCAACGAGTGCTATTTGGACTATTCAAAAATCATGAGAAATTAGTTAATTACAACTACCTCTCATGGAAATGGTCATAGATGAATGACTTACTTAACACAGTTGAATTCCAAAATGATATCTAATATATGCACTGCGAAAACCCCAATACTTAATTCCCGATAGTATTTAAATTGATGTATGCTCTCATTGTGTTATTGTGTGGAAATGGTCATGAATGACTTACTTAACGTAGTTGAGTCCCAAAATGATATAAAATATAATGCAATGCGGAAACCTCAATACTTAATTCCCCATAGTATTTAAATTGATGTATGCTTTCATCGTGTGTTATTGTGCATCATCTCACCAATTGAATTGCATTAAATCTCAAAATGATATCTAATATAATGCATTGTGAAAACCCCAATACTTAATTCCCCATGGTATTTAAATTGATGTATGCTTTCATTGTGTGTTATTATGCGTCATCTAACCAATTGAGCTACATTGAATCCCAAAATGATATCTAATATAATGCACTGTGAAAACCCCAATACTTAATTCCCCATAGTATTTAAATTGATGTATGCTTTCATTGTGTGTTATTGTGTGTCATCTCACCAATTGAACTGCATTTCACGACATCATTGTGCATCATTTTTATGTTAATAGCAGAATTTTGAATATTCGAACATCTTTGTGACCATTTTCATATAGATGACAGATTTTATAAATATTTTAATCTAATCGGTATAAGAAAGTTTGTTTATATTTTAAAATTAGAATGAGAGACTAAATCTTTGTGGTCCTTTTTCGTTGTTATGGAACCAGCTCACAAAAATATAGAAAAGATAGATCAATGCCTTAGAATTCAGCCTCTTCGAGGGGGCAACCTCCTTTACATTACATAAATGAACAATTCTTGGATGATACAAATGACAAGACCTCCTTTCTATATACAGGAGTCTAAGGGGTCATAATATAATAAGAGCCAACATAACAATACTAATGTAAGGGCACAATAATAATAATAGTGGGCTTCTATGGGGCACAATAATAACAATATGGGGAATACATGGGCACAACAATATAATAAGTGGGTTTTAGTAATAACAATAAAGGGTTACACTAGTAGTATAGGGACCTAACATTCATGTAGATTTGAAATCAAGTTTAAAATCTTATTGATACAAGGAAGTTTGTAAAACAACCATCTTTGAGAGAAATCATCGTCCGCTTCTGACCCAACTCTATCATTTCCCACCTCTGGCCCTTCTTCCTCCTAGATGTTGCTACCAAATTAAAAATAACTACCATTTTATTCCCCACAGTCAATGTCTCATGTATTTTCTCTTAAACACCCTACTCCTACTACATGCTGATGGCGATCCTCCTCCGGTTGTAAATATTTCAAGCCTTCGAAAGGCAACGTCACTGCCTGACTGTGATTTTCTCCCCCCTTTTCATGACGCCGTCAAGGGCGACCTAGATTTGATTAAATGGTGTTAGGAATTTTCGTTAATGCAGCGTGGTAGTGGTTAAAATTTTCTAGGAGATGGAAGAAGATATTGATGGCGGATCATCTCGGAAGCACATTTGGAAATCCTATTTGGAGCATCAACCCTCTTCCCTTGAAAATTTCTACTTTTGGAATCAGTGAAGGCGGGAATATCTATTCCAATTTCTCATATTTAGTATGCTTGAAATGGTTGGATTCCCGGGACCCTGAGTTGGTACTCTACATCAATTTCGATAGCAAGATCACACTCTCGGTGCATCAAATGTAGGAGGTTGCATCGGGATTGGAAGCAAGTTGACAGAATTTTCTGTGGACTATGAGAAATCGAATGAGATGCAAGGCATAGACGAAGCTTCTTTCGTTTCCTCCCTTCCACTAGATTTGCAGGCCTTCATTCAAAGGCACAATAATGCAGGAGATAAGTCTGTGTGTTGGGGGTTGGTCATTTTGAGTTGCACTCCTCAATCATGAATCTTGGGACATCCTGCTGTAGGTGGATATGTGAGCCATTGCAGTTGGAACTCGATGGTGGAGAGAATTGGGCGAGGTAGCCCCATGTTACCATGGCCCTTCCAATATGATCATACCTTCGAGGCGAAACTCCTTGTGGAGGAATTAGGAGTGGCAAAGGAGATTCAATGAGAGGAAAATGAGAATGGGTTGTTTAGGGTGAAGAGAGGAGGTGTATAGAGTGACCAAGTTGATAATTAGAGGAGAGAAAGGGCAAGAGAACAGGAGGAGAGCATCGTTGTTGAAAGAAGGTGGACAAAGAGCAACTCAAGAGGGTGGGTTTTCCTTTACAAATCTAGGATACCTTGTATCATTAATACGCAACAAGTCAACTTGATTTCGGGCTCGTGTTCGGTCTACATTCTTAATGATTTTGCGAGGTCGGGTCAGAAAGACTCGGGAGCAAAGCCATGTGAGGAAGATTATTTAAGTTGTAATGAAGTTTATAAACATGTGTGGGTATGGAAGGAATTTATAAATATACTTAGGTATAAAACTAGAAATCGTCTCAAAAGGTGCAAAAAAAAAATAAAAATTTAAAATTAAAAAGAAAATTGTATTTATAAATTAATTATTTATACAATAAATACATTTTCATGAACATTAAAAATGGTTTATAATTTATATATTACAATTATTGTTTTTAAATTAAGTATATTTTATATCTTTTTGATATTTTAATAAATTACATTACACAAATAATTGTTTATATATTAAATGAGTGCTTTTGCAATTTTCATTTTTTAATAATCTATTATTTCTAGTTCTAATTTTACTTATAAATAAGTTTCTACAAACATTTAAAATATAAAACTAAAAAAAACAAAAAATTAAACTATTTTATTATCACCATAAAAATTTCAAACGCATAAACATAAATTAATAATAATAATAATAATAATAACCCATTGGTTATTTATTTAACCGAATGTCATGCTCCTATCCATGCACTGAGAGCACAGAAAAACAAATGAATTCTTTAGTAATCCACTACTTGATTTGTGTTTACTTTTCAAGACTGTTAAACTGTAAATTCAATTTAAATTCATACTCCCTGGGAATACACACTGAGCACTCTACAAATGTTATTAAGCACACTTGAATTTCAACTTTGAAACATATTGTGTTGAATTACACTTGAATTTTTTTGTTTACTTGTGAAAACCGTATTTTCAGTTTATATTCATACTTCTAGAAAATACACTGAGTATTCTACAATCAAAGAGTATTACACTTGAATTTTAGTTTTGACAAGCACATGCCACTAACATTTTCATGTTGTGGTAGACACATGCCACTATGGAAGATTTTTTTGTGTATTGCACCTTCAACAAATGGTGAAAATAATATGGGGGTAGAGGTGACCAAATGACAAAACATGAACCCTACACTTTATATACTAAAAATGTAATACCCAGTCCTTATTTTTCTATAAGAAGGCTAAAAGGAAACAAAAGTTCAAGAATGAACCAACAGAAACATAAGTGCACAAGCCCACCATGTAACATAAATGATAAAGAAATCTCTTCTGAGCTCTGATTCTCAAGATGGCCACTTTAGAAACGGGGCAATAATATGGGTTTGGGTCAGCTGTGTCATAATGTTGCAAGCCTTGAGCCACACCTAGTCCTTGATGATCACTTGAAACCTACAACACAAGAATTCCTATTATAGATTTTGATAACATAAATGCAAAATATGCCCTCAACCTACACAAGTCAAGATTGTTCTTTAAAATAAGACCTACCAAAGACCCATGGCTTCTTATCATGTGCTTCCTTGGCTCCAGGGCCTTCTAATAACATAATTTCATCACATATTAAATTGGAACACCATCGACGTTTTAAATTATTTGAGTCAGTTTCAATTTCCGCTAGGAGTCTGAGTGTCACACGTCCATTTCCATTGGGATTTTATTTAACAAACCTAGTGAAAATTCCATGTAATATAAGTTAATAAAGGGAAAATAATAACCACAGTTGATTGGACACTTATTCCAAGTTGAATTTTGGGAAAAAGAATAGTGATGGGGATCACTTGTGGTTAATTAATGGCTAAGGAAGTTGGAAAAGGAAATGACAAAGGCTTTGGAAAGGAAAAATGGCATTTTGGCACATTTATTTATGAAAATAATGGAAATTAGGAGAAAAGGGAGGTGAAAGGTCACATGTTGGATGTGAGGAGGAAAATGAAAGAAAATAATGGAAAATGAAAAAAATAGAGGCCTCATTAATAAAAAGGTTTATGAGGATTAGTACACATACTTCTGCCAGTTTAGTTTTGGAGCTCTCTCTCTCTCTATTCTCTCTCTCTCTCATACTCTTGGACACTTAGAGTTTCTTGGAGCACTCTTAGAGGAGTGTGGCATACTTGGAGTTTTGGAGCAAGAAGGTAGAGGAAGAGCGAGAAAGAGAAATAGGACATCGACATCAACAACTACAACAAGTTTTTCTTACAAGTACAGAGTTGCATGTATGTTTTCCTCACTAGTTTTAGCATGCATTGCACATGCATGTGGTTTATTGGTCATGATATGTCATTGGCATGGAGGATTGCCTGGATTGACAGTGGATTTGGCTAGCCTTTCCATTTCCTGGATAACCATGTTGTTTTAGGTTCATTTCTTTGTTTTTCAGGTTGGTTCTCATGTTTCCTTTAGCTTGGGTTGAGTTACTAGTCCTTGGAAGCTCTGTTTGGACAAACACTTTGGAAGCCCTGTAACATCTTGGGTTGAGTTACTAGTCCTGGAAGCCTTGGTTGTAAGAATTCCCTGGAAGCCCTTGGTCGGTTGAGTTACTAGTTGTGGAAGCCTTGTTTGGACAAATGCTCTGGAAGTTCGGAGTAAGTTGTGGGTTAACTTACTAGTCCTGGAAGTCTTCGTTGAACCAAACACTATGGAGCCCTAGAAGGCTTAGGTAGAGACCAATATGATGATGGTTTTGTGATGTACGATCGTGAGGTGGAATCACTGATTGATGGGTTAAGGTAGTTGGCCTCTAGAAGCCCTGGATGGTTTTGGATTGATGTGTTTTATGAGATCCCACATTCATGCTTCGAATATGGCACATGGGTGACTAGCTGAAGAGATTTTTTGGTCAACCATGTCTATGGTTGGGTGGTTTGTGGAAGTCCCACAACTGGTTGGCCTTGCATCATGAATATGAGGTTATTTCTCCATTTTATTTTATGATTATTGTACTAGTTTATAAGTGGATTATATGACTATTGTTTCCTTGGTATTTCTGTTGCTATTATGCTGGTTATGAACATGTATTATGATAGTAGCTATGTATGGTTGTCATCATGTTTTCACTTGTAAATGAATGAAAAATGTTTCTATTGCCTAATGGATGCCTCAACAACTTATGTGTTGAGGCATCAATACTTCTTAGTGATTCTCAGATGAGTATGAGACCCCTATGCTTGGATATTTTGTTTACACCTGTAGATTACAGATTTGTGATATCTTTAACGAAATTCCTGTCATGGCTAGTAGGGGTCCAGTGAAGCCCTTATTTAAGTATTTTCATTTGTTTCATCATTCCATTTTTATCTTTCTGTTTTGAAGGTATCATTTAGTTATGGGAAGTGACCTGAGATTTGGGCCTAAAAAAGTGGCTCAAATCCTAAGGACACTGACACAACACTGATAAAAAAAAATCCTTGGACGCTCGCATACCATGTTGTGGGAGAGTTTAGAGCCTTATGGATGCATGCATGCCCATATCATGGGAACATCTGAGGGTTAATTGGTCTAAAACCCCAGTGGGACTTAGGGGTTGGTTACCTAAGAGGTTGGGATGGTTCCTAAGAGTCTTGTTACTGATGTGGAAGGTCTGTATGGTGTGTTTCTATCAGTTCCACTTCCTTATAGTAACTTAGGAGATCAAATCATATCATAGTAACTTCTCATCACATGTTTACTCCGGTTGGCTGGTTACTTGGGTAGATGTGGAAGTAGAGTGTTACATTTTAGCTACAGTTACGTTGATTTTCGACAAGGTATAAACTTTGAGAGGATTAAAGTTCTAGGGTGTTAGCTACACCAAGGAAAACACTAGTGGTTTTTTCCTCCTAGGTTTATCTACAAACCAAAGGATTCAAGATAGTTTATCATGTAATAGTAGATTCAATGTGCAATATGAAGGACATGGAACATTGGGTTTGTGAAATCCAAGGAGTTGGAAAAAACGTGTTATAGAATTGCATCTCAATGTCACAAAATTAAAGGATTGCTAAGCTAAAGAGGATGATATGAGTTAGGAAATAGTCATGAAGGTCTTATCATATTTACGAAGAATAATTATATATCATGTGGAATGGCCTTGCCTTAGTAATTCCCCCCCAAAAAAATAAAAAAATGTGAGTAACGGCAATCAAAATTATCAATAACCATCTTAAAATAAAATATTGTATATTATTTATTAAAAAATTATTAAATGGGTATGGGATCAAATGAAAAATATTCAGTGCTTTACTAAGGATCAACTACCATTAGAAAATATAATGGCATTTCTAGACATACTCTATGAAGTTTTTTGGATGACCCAGATGACAAATCCTCCTTTACTTCATCTAGAGAATGAGGCCTATCAGGCATATCTTAAGTTGTTACATAGTGTAGCACATGGAAAACCTATTCTTTCTAAATAAATTAAAGTAGAATCTTGTCATATGCAAAAAAAGCAGATGATAATGTTAAGGACAAGGTTATTTCCGCCATGAAAAGTCCACTATATCGACAGGTTCATGTTAAAGAAGGAAGTTGATCATTGGTAGTAGCATACAGTGGGATGTATCTTGGTTCAGTGATAGGATTGACCTTGAACCAAATTTTGGGTGGTCGTCTATATTTTTTTCAATTGGCTCCCTTTGTGCCATTTGGTTTTCTTTGTGGCATATAAATGTATATAGCCCACTACTTGAAGATCCATATCTACATGTAGAATAGAGACAATTCATCCTAGGGAATACCAATCCAAAAGAATGTGTTGAACTCATACCATGGATATTGCTTTTGTCAAAGCCACCAGTTTGGACATTGACAACTTCACACCTTTGCCACAATTGGGATATGTTCATTATTCTCACCTAGATGCCAACATATTACAATTAGGTTTTGCAGCTGAACCTCATTGAGTTGGGTCTCTTTTTCATTATTCCCTGGCTAACTATGGGTGTGTCTTATAATCTAGGACAACAGATTACTGATACACTAGTAAAAAGAAGTATATCAATTACAATTGTTCACAAGGTTATGCAATTGGTGAGATTACTTGGCCCTACATTCTTCTTTACCAAGTAGGCCATGTGAGCTCTCTAGAAATGGAAATTTCATGCATGACAAGAAACCAAGGATGTGATTTTTTTTTTTTGTAATTTGTTTTTTGCTTTTTGTTTTTTGTTTTTTGTTTTGTGTTGTTTTGTTTTTTGTTTGGTTTTGTTTTTGTTTTTGTTTTTTGTTTTTGTTTTTGTTTTTGTTTTTGTTTTGTTTTATTTTTGTTTTTTGTTTGTTTTATTTTTCTTTATGTATAGGCTTTATTTCAATCACCAAGATATTGGCCCACACTATTTTTGGGTATTGCTAGGCCTATAAGGCACTCCACGAATTTGGATGGTGTTGTTGGTTCTACATCAACTAGATATATTCTACAACACAGTTCTTGGAATGACATACACGATTAGAAAGGAAATTATTTAATATTGTTTGTTGCCATTTGGGCCTTTGCAAAATTGGTTCTAAATTCAGTCCTTGCAATATTTATAATGAAACCATGATATAAATACAAATACCCTTAAATGTCTTTAAAAATGAAATAATGTATGCTAGAATACAGAAGACATTTAACAAAACAAAACGAAAGAGATTTCCTCACTAATAAGAGAAGAAGGTGTCAATGAGATTTGAATCTTTAATTAAAAAAATAATAATACTAAAATGATTAAAGATAATTATTTTATTTATATAATGATTAATTTATTATAAAAAAATATAAAACTCATTAATATATTAATTTTGCACAACTTCAATATTTGTTTAAAGTAAGGAAAAAATTACATGAAGTAGAACACACTAGGATATTAGAATGATGGGGAAACTTCAACTAAAAGATAAAAAATATAGTCTCAAGAAGAAGATCTACATCCAACACTAACTTGTATATGAAGTAAAATTTTAGCTTTGATTTATTGCTTACAAACTAACCCTTTGCATACACTACTTTCACCAAAATAAATACATTTCAAGGATTCAAACCTGGGTTGTGCTGCCATAAAAAACCGGGCACATCTTGAGCCCAACCAACAGCTAGAGACACATACAGAAATCAACATATTTCAAAATAAAAGACTTCCAAATTTTTTGGAAGGATTTGTAAATTCATGCATAATCTCTATAACAAATGGAATGGAGAGCTAAACTATCCATTTTCCCAACTTTCGATTACTCTTGTACAAAATTGTTTTGTAGATCATAGATGACACCATCCATCGCCACCTTATGGGCCTCTTGCACCAGTAACGTGGGGCTCGATCTGATCATTAGAACACAAAATTCCTTTTCGTCAAGGGACCCATAACCATTCGAGTCACCTTCCTTGATCACTGCTTGGAACTCCTCGTCCTTCATGAAATCCTTTCTGAGGAGTGTGGCATTTATCTTGAGACTATGGAATGTGATGAGGTATTTCTCTAGATATGTGGGGAGATGAAAGCCATTGCAGAGATCCCTCATGAGTCCTTCCCCCCCAATTTCTCCACCATGAGAGGCATATACTCCTCAAACTGAAAGTCCACATTGGGTTTCCCGCCATTTCCTTTGTCAGTTTGGCATTCAAACATATATACACAAAGTTATGTTCATGGAAGGTGTTGAGGGGAGTCACAAAAGTTTCCTTGAATGGAAACAAAGACCAAGGATCTATTGTGATTTTACAGTATTTCTGGGCCAAGACAACTGCATTGATAATTGATGTAGAGGTTTATTGTTGCAATTCTATAAATATTCTATTGTTTTTGTTTATCCATAACAAAGACCAGGGATGAATGAATGGAAACTCTAATTTTTCCCCTTTTCCCTAATTTAAAAGAACAAAATTTAAGATTTTAGATATTGAAATTCAATAGTCTGCTTGAATTTATTTCCGATATAGTTAAACATCGAGAATATTATGTAGGTTATCTATTTCAAACTCCACCCTTTGCTTCCTCTAGGTTTTTTATTAAGGGCTCTCTAACTTTTTGTTTTTTTGTTGTGATTTCTTATTCACGAAATCCCATTTACAGAAATATGGAATCAATTTCTTGCCTCTCAAATACCTTTCTCTAATGAAAAGCTTTAGAAGAATGACCAAAGGAGCTATGAGAAGAATGGGTAAGAAGACCACAAAAGTGTGTAAGAGCACAATTATGTGATTTCTAATGATGTCGAAGGCGAGTAAATAACAGGTTGTGATGATTGCTATGACACTGAATGTAGAGAATATTTGAGCTCCTTATGTTTCTTCTCTTTCGTCGGTGGAACAAGGAACAAGGTGCAAAAAGATCATGGAAGTCACGCACATGATGCCCAAGATAAGGGTGAGCATGAGCATGAAAGAAGATGGGATGCTAGTGAAGAAGTTGGTACAAAGGTTAGTGAAAATGGAGGTGTTGCAACTAATGTAACCATTGATTATTCCCACTACAGGCCTTTTGTTCTTGCAGAAATTTCTCATACACATCACAAGCACCACCGTGTTCATCCAAGTGGTGTTGTTAACTCCCATGAACATAAATATGCTAATTTATCCACATGAAATTTACAGTAAGTAATAATCCTTACATTAAGAGAATAGAAATAAAGAAAACCAAGAATATAACCTAATTGAAAAAGAAAATCAAGAAATATCACCTGTTAATAGGGTAGGGGACGAATCTTCTAGCAGAGCACAAGCGATTGTGCACCATAACCCATAAATCCTTCGAGAGAAACGATGAGAAAAATGAGCCACACATGTAAATAATCAGATGCAAGCCCTGTCACAAGACCCAAGACTTAAGGCCTTCTAGAAATCCTTAGCGACACTAAGGTTATTCAACTAGACATGGTTCACATCATGAATCGATTTAAGCACCACAAAAATTAAAGAAGGTGTAATTGTTCCTGGTAATGGTATGTTGCACCCAGATGGCTGTCACGAACCCAACCCACTTGATCAAGACACCAAATGTTGGTGGGGGACCCGTTGCAAAAAAAGGGACATCTGTTGATTGAAACTCATGCACAACTATCAACCTGAGTTTAGTTTGATGAACTTTAATTCATGCTAACAACACAATACACACGTGTTAGAGTGAATTATTGGCGTAAAAATCCATGGAGGAGGACATATGTCATTGTCATACCATGGGACATATGTCAGCTCAAAGGAAAAAGGGTAGACATAGGTTGGCCTGACCATTTTCGAGAAGAGAAGCCTATCAACGCAATTAAGTTATATTTCTTAAATTAAAGACAAGTAAAGTAAATAATAACATCAATTTCATGTAGTTATATATTGGGATCAAATAATGAAAGTGAATAAGAAATATAAAGTATGAGGAATGATTTTCTTTATAAAGAATGAACTATCATTTGAGAAATTGAAATCT
This sequence comes from Pinus taeda, assembly GCA_000404065.3. Lineage (NCBI taxonomy): Eukaryota > Viridiplantae > Streptophyta > Pinopsida > Pinales > Pinaceae > Pinus > Pinus taeda. The sequence continues at coordinate 148,974 of APFE031570789.1, forward strand.
ATATGATATCTTAAAATTTCGATATGATAAATTAAAGTGTTTAAAGGCGTATTTGTATCATACAATTTAATTGCTTTCATTGAAAGCTATATGATATATTAAACTGTCTAAAGGCACAATTGTATCATAAAATTTTGTAGGAATTTACAAGGTAAGTTCCTCAAGCAGAACACCAAAGGACAATGCTCACAAATAGATCATAGATCAATACACCAGTATTCTTGACGTGGTTAAAACCCTCAAAGAGGGAAACAGTCCATGGCCTGAGCCAACGTAGCCACTTCAGGGAATTTATTAATAAAAAAATGAAAATTTACATAAGCTTCTCTCATGAACGATTACCCTAAAAATGACCCTCCATGCTCTTTAAATAGAGATCATGGACCAATCAGGTGTTAAGCCACAGATCAAGTTTCGGTAATATCGAGGAGAGAATGAATCACTGGATCACTACATATCCTGACCGTCGGATTGTAAGTTACAAATGTACATAGTAAAGAAACACACTTTACCTAACTCTATACTAGACCAAGTTATACTAACTATTTCCTATGTGTCGGAATATCCTAACATCCCCCCTTAAGAACAACTTGGGATAGGATTGAAGGATTTACAAATATGACACAATAGGAGAAGGAAGGAGGCACTAGGGCCTATCCCCCCTTAGTGACAACTTCCTGAACTCCAAGCATATATCGAAGTTTAGTGAACTTCGCCTCTGTGAGAGCCTTTGTGAAGATGTCTGCAACCTGATCATCTGTTGAACAATATGGCACTTCAAGAACATGGTCATGAATGAGCTTTCTGATGAAGTGCATGTGAAGTTCAATGTGTTTACTGCAATGATGCTGAATGAAGCTTTGCAAAGCTGAATGGCACTTTGATTATCACACCAAAGTGTAGTCGGATGCTGCTGCTCAAAGCCAAACTCTGACAGGATCTGATGAAGCCACAGGGCTTCCTTACTAGCTTCTATGGCACCACAATACTCTGCTTTTGCTAAAGAAAGAGAAATGGAAATTTGTTTCTTGCAAGCCCATGTAATAGGTCCTAAAGTAAGAGTGAACACATAACCTGCAATAGACTTCTGATCATCAGGGTCACCAGCCCAATCGAAACCAGTGAAACCAACCAATAGGGAAGATGCTTCTGCATTGTAATGAATCCAAAACTGAACTGTACCTTGAACATAATCAATTATTATTTTAGCTTCTTTCCAATGACCTTCATGTGGGTTTTGCATAAACTGAGCAATAAGGCCAACAACAAAGGAAAGGTCAGGACGAGTATGGGTCAGATACAAAATTTTTCCTACAAGTTGACAGTATAAGGTAGCATCAACTTCAGGGGAAGTACAAGTGACTAAAATTTTGGCTCCAAGCTGAAAGGGAGAAGGGGTTGGCTTATAGTCTTCCATGTGAAAATGGCATAGAAGATGAAAAGCATACTTGGACTGGGAAAGGGAAATACTTTCCTTGGATTTCAAGACTTGAAGACCAAGAAAATAATGCAAGTGTCCTAAGTATGTCATTTCAAACTTCGTTTTAAGGCTGGAATTCACATAGTTTATAAGGTTAGGATCACTACCAGTAAGGATAAAATCAACAACATAAAGAACAAGAATGATAAGAGACTTGCCCACTTTCTTGGTGTAGACAATATTGTCAGAATGACACCTAGAAAAGCCAGTTTCTAAAAGAAATCTGTCCATTGGCATACCAAGCTCAAGGGGCTTACTTGAGACCATAAAGGGATTTCTTAAGCCGACATACAAGACTGGAGTCTGTTTGTATAAAGCCAGTAGGTTGTTCCATATAGATTTCTTCATCCAAGTCCCCATGCAAGAAGGTAGATTTAACATCCATATGATGGAATTCCCATTTGAAAGAGGCAGCAAGGGAAGGAACAAGGTGGATATAGTTCATTTTGGCAACATGGGAGAAGGTTTTATTATGTTCAATGCCTTCAACTTGTGAAAAACCCTTAGCAAAAAGACGAGCTTTATGTTTATCAACTTTTCCATTTGGTCCATACTTGGTTCTGTAAACCCATTTGCATCTAAGAAGTTTTTTTCCCTTTGGAAGAGGAACAAGATCCCATGTATCATTTGCCAATAATGAATGATATTCTTCATTCATAGCTGCGTCCCAATCTGGATGGCCTGAAGCTTCTGCAAAGGTGTCAAGATCATAATTCGCTGAAGCTTGAGCCAGTAAGGAAGAGGCTCTATCGAACTAAGAACGTGTACACCATTGATCTGTAGGATCATTGACAAGAGCACATGTTGCATCTCGAGTAGCACAGACCCATTTTGGAAGCTAAGGAGTTGAAGGAGGATCTTGAGAAGGTGGGGGAAGATTGTCATCCTCACTGTCATCATTTGAAGAAGAAATATTTTCAGAAGTAGAAGGGATAGAGAGAGGTGGCACATCCGTCGAACTAGGCTCATAGGCTGATATATTTTCAACAATCTTTACATCTCTTCTAATGATAACATTTTTGGACTTAAGTGGAATAAGTCTATATCCTTTGACATCTTCAGAATATCCAAAAAAAATACATTTTTCACTCTTAGTTTCTAAAGATTTATGTTTCTCATCTAGAATATGGGCCCATGCTTCACTTCCAAAAACACAAAAGTGACTTACATCTGGTTTAATTGAGCTCCATGCTTATTCTAGAGTGATATTCTTTAAAACCTTAGTAGGAGTGCGATTTACTATATAATTTGTACAGTTAATTGCTTCTTCCCAAAAATTAAGACTAAGTCCTTTAGATTGAAGCATACAATTAGCCATTTCCTTTAAGGTGTGATTCTTCCTTTCAGCTACACCATTTTTTTGTGGAGTATATGGAAAAATATGTTGCATTTGAATTCCATTCTCAGTGCAAAAGTCGATGATTTTGTTGTTAACATATTCTCTGCCATTATTAGATCTTAGCTTAAGAATTTGATGTCCAGATTGTTTTTCAACAAAGGCCTTAACGGCCAAGAACATGTTAAATACTTCACTCTTGAGTTTTAAGAAGTATACCCAAGTGCGTCTAGAGAAATCATCAGTGAATGTTAAGAAATACTTATAGCCAGAGAATGAAACAACTAGAAGTGGACCACATAAATCACTATGCACAAGATGTAAAGGGGCTGAGGCATGCCAAGAGGCACATTTTTCAAAACTATCCCGATGATGTTTTCCAAGTACACATCCAGAACAAACACCATCTCTGCAAGATACTACTGGAAGACCTGTCACCATATTTTCTTTACATAGATTTTGAAGGGAGCGATAGTTTAAGTGACTAAATCACTCATGCCAAAGTTTGCTCACTTCATCATTATGAGTAATAAATACTGAGGGAATATTTGATGACCCAAAGTTGTTAAACTTATACAACCTTGTAGAATCAACAACAATGCCAGTAGCTAAAATATGTCTAGGATCTCTTACGTCCTTAATTACAACATCGTGAGGTGAAAATTCAGCAATTTTACCTTCACCTGAATGAGTTATCTAATATACAGATATAAGGTTGCAGGAGAAGCTTGGAACACATAATACATCATTAAATTGACCATTGTCTAGATGAACAATTCTAGTCCCTACAACACTAACAGATTTATCATCATCAACATATGTATTTTTTGTATTACAATCATTTAAAGAAGAAAACATGGCTTTGTTTTTAGCCATGTGATAAGAAGCTCCAGAATCAATGAGCCACTCATGAGAATGAGAAGAAGAAGATACATTTAGTGCATAACGAGACCGAGATGCTTGAAAACCACATGCATAAAGTGCTATTCCTGAAGATGAAGTTGAAGTAGAAGAGTGCTACAAATGGATGTTATACTTCTTCATTGCCGCTTCCAAGTCTTCCATCTTTATAAAGTATTTAGATTCTAAGTGGCCATCTCAATTACAAAAGTGGCAATGTCTATCAGTCTTCTCCCTTTGTTTTTATTTGCCTTATCATTTTGTTGAAATGATTCTTCATTTTGAGGCTAAAATTGCTTAGGACCCTTGTCTATTTTAGGACCATTCTTTTTAGGATACTGCTTCTTAGGATTCTTTGAATTTGGTTGCTGTTGGGCAGCTAAGGCTTTCTTATAAGAGTTTCCAAGATTAAGAAGACCAAGATATAATAGTTTTTCTTGTTCTCTTATTAAAGGATCACAAAAGGCATCAAAAGAGGGGGACTTATAATCTTGTCCTTGAGAAATAAAGGCTTCTCTAGTAGAATTGAAGGTGGAAACAATCACAGAGTATGCTGGTCCCAACTCAGTAAGAATGGAATAAATAAGGCTACCATCTTATTTCTTAACTTTAACACCTTCCAAGAGAAGTCTAAGGGTCTTGAACTTGGACAAAAAATATTCAATGGAAGAAAAATTATTGGGATCCAATGTAAGCAACTCATTTTTGAGTTGATGGGCTCTAATTTCATTTTTAATTCCAAAAAATTTAGTGAGCTGTTTGATTGCGTCATTAGGAGTATCAAGTTCTGTGATATGGAATCTAAGGTCTGGAGAAATAAACATCCCTATCAACCCACATGCTTGATCTTGCTTATTTTCCCATTTGGATGCCTTATCTTCATCTTGAGGTTTGGTTTCTTGGCCCTGAGGCTATTCTGTAAAGACTTTTACTTCTAAGTAAATCCACAATGTAGGAATACCATTGGAAGAAGTTGGTGCTGTCAAGAATAACATGGCATGGAATTTCCATTTTAAAAGAAACTAAAGCTGTACATGCTGAAACTAAGTGTTCCAATGGAAAGATCTTCAAAAAATAGGCTGATTAAAAAAAACGACCCTAAAAACGGCTTCCGGATGAAGAAGTTATGGCTTTTTGAAGAAAATTTGTTGAAGATGCCAACGAAGTGCGTGAATGTGCAAAAATGAATGATAATGTTATATTTAAAAAAAATCCCCCCCCCCCGCCCTAACCCTCGACCCCCGCCCTCCCCTACCCTCCGCTTTCCAAACATAAATATAATTAGCTCACTTAAAATTTTTTTTTTATGTGACTCACTTTTATAAATAAGTGAAAATCAATTTTACAATGGTATTTTATGAGCTACCCACTAAAGTGTAACTTAAATAAAAGATAAAGAGACTTTTAGAATTATAAGTGACTCACTTTTTATAATGGGTGAGAACACTTTTACATAAAGTAACTTTAAAACATAAGCTACACGTGCTTTTTGAAAAAGTAACTCAACAAAAAGAAAGACTTGAACCCAAGACCTCTATTCCCATAAAGTAACTTTGGACCAAGTGAGCTAGTTTAAAAGGTTAGTAATTTTTGGAAAAGGGGAAGGGTTTTTTTTTCTTTCTAGTCACTGAAGCTTTGGGGTGTGTGCTTACTTGAGAAAGCTCTTTTTTTTCCTACAAAACAAAAACCACAAAACTCAACACAGATTTAGAAAAAAAAAACAAACCTTATGTTTTGAAGTTAGCTTTACTCGGAAACAAAAAATTTCCTCAATGTTTCTGATTTTCCGAGATCACACTATGACACGACAGAAAAGAGCATACACATGAGAAAAATCCTTCCTTTCTATTTTTGATTTTCCCACAGATTGCACAGAGTCGCTAGACAAAGAGCATACACATAAATGAAAGGTATAGATCTGGTAATAAGAAACAAAGAGATAAATAAACCGAAATAAACAAAGAGCAAAGACTAAAAACTGCAAATAAACATTGTACACCTCCAAATCTTAACAATGACGTAGCTAGGGCTACCGGAAACCTTTTCGTGTGAAACGAAAGGGGTTCCTCACTGGAACAGATGCTCCTAACATAATAGAGAAGTCCTCTCAACCAGAAAGTAGTCAGAAATAGTAGATGTAGGAAACGACAGACGAATGCAATTCTACTAGCTTCAGATTTGGATCACCGACCCTCAAATAGCTCTGCTACCATGTAGGAATTTATAGGGTAAGTTCGTTAGACAGAACAACAAAGGACATCGCTGAAAAATAGATCACAAATCAATACACCAATATTCTTGACATGGTTAAATCCATGGCCTGAGCCAATGTGGCTGCTTCAAGAAATTTATTAATAAAATAATGAAAATTTACATAAGCTTCTCTCATGAACGATTACCCTACAAATGACCCTCCATGCTCTTTAAATAGAGATCATGGACCAATCGGGTGTCAAGCTATGGATCAAGTGTCAGTAATACCAAGGAGAGAATGAACCGTCAAATCGCAACATATCGTGATCGTCGGATTGTAAAGAAACACAATTTACCTAACTCTACACTAGACCAAGTTATACTTAACTATTTCCTATGTGTCGGAATATCCTAACAAATTTAATTCAAAGAAAATATATGATGAATTATAATTAATTATATAATGTATGGTCGTTATATTTATTTGAATCATTTTTCCCTTTATTATCTAATAAGATATAATTTAATTTAATTATTTTATTATGTGATTTATATAAGTATTAGTTTATATATTATATTTTTATAAAGTTTTTAGAATTTTAAATTAATTATCAATAATTATTAAGTGGATGGTAAGGATTTAACATCTATGGAATATTCACAAAATATATTTAGTAGTAGTAGAGACAAAGGGTTAAGATTTATCTTAAAGGTAGTTATGCCCTTTTTGTTTTTCAATTTAATTGAAACTAGCACAAACACATTAATGAAGTGGTTGATATATGCCAATCGATATCTGTTTCCACCTGCCATATGTCAATTGGTGCCATTATAAGTGGAAAATGACATCTATTGGCACATATCAACTAATTTATTAATGTGGTTGTGTTGGTTGATGGCAAGTTGTATGGGGAAAATTAGTAGATCATGGTTTACTATGGTTAAATATTGTTGATGAGGGTTGACAATGGTTGAAAATGGTTAACCATGGTTGCTGAGGGTGGTTGATGATGATTGAATATGGTTCATGAGGGTTAAGGAGGTTGATAATGGTTGACCGTGGTTGAAAATATTGACTATGGTTTCCCTTCATTGATAAGGTTGACCATGGTTGAGGAGGGTTCACCATGGTCAACCAAGGTTGACCATTAATGTAACAATGCATTCATGTTACATTAATGTTGAGCATTGTGACATTAATTTTTTTCAACCATGGTTAACCATAATTGATGTTAAATTGGTGATGATGTTAATGTTAGATTAATGTCACATTAATGGTTGAAGAGGTTGACCATGAATGACCATGGTTAACAACTAATGTAACAATGTATTTATGTTACATTAATGTTGAGCATTTTTACATAAACATTTGTCAAATAAACTATGTTTGATGTTAGATTGGTGTTAGTGTTAATGTTACATTAATCTTTACATTAATGTTATATTAATAGTTGAAGAGGGTTGAAAAGGTTAACCATGATTGAATGTGGTCAACTATCAGTGTAATAATGTATTTATGTTACATTGCTAAACAAAATTTACCATGGCTAAAGTTGCTGACCATGTTTGACCATGGTTAAGCTTGCTTGATCATGTTTGAATGTGGTTGTCTATGGTTAAATATGGTCAAGTTATGGTTGATCATGAACATGGTAGTCCATATTATCCATTTTGACCATGGATGCCCATTTTTTGACCATGTTGACCATCATTGACCATGTTGAGCATGGTTGACTATGCTGGGCATGGATGAATATGGTTCACCATGGTTAAGCTTGTTTGAACATAGTTGAATAAGGTTGACTATGGTTGAATTTAGTGATTGTGTTTGACCCACAAAATCTATACCTAGTCAACTTATGTCATAGCATATGCACTAATGGGATATTAAATAATGTCGTAATATCACTATATTTTGATAAAAACCTCCCAAAATCCTTTTGTTGAACCCCCTCCAAATACAACTTTCTAATAAAGCTAACCCCTATTTTAATAGATATCCTCTCTTTTTATCAAAAACTCCTTTGTACACCCCTAATACCTATAATTTCCCCATACACCACATCCCCTCCACCAATACCTACAATATATTGACTATATTTTTCAGAATTAAAAATCCCCTTTATGAATGAACAAGGTAAGATATTGGTCAACAAGGTGAATACCCCATGGTTGATCTTTCTTGACCATATTTAGTCACAGTTGAGCTTATTCGACCATGGTTGAGTATACTAAACATATCATTGACAATGGCTAAACATGGAAGACCATGATTGTTAACATTTAGCTATAAATGACTGTGGTCGATTATGGCTAACCATGATGCCCATGTTGACAATTGTTAGCCATATTGACCATGTTTTCCATGGTTGACCATAATTAACCATTGTTAACCATGTTGATCATGTAAATCGTTATTGATTTTGGTTTGGACATGTTTGACCATGGTTGAAAATGGTCGACTATCTTAACCATGTTGAGCATGGTTGACCTTATCTATAATTGACTATGTTTGACCACATATGACCATGGTTGACTGTATTTGACCTTAGTAAACCAAGGGAAGATAATGGTTGACATAGTTAAATATGATTAACCATGATTGCCAATGGTTTTGCTTGTTTCATTGCAACAATTCATTATTTTGTCCAATTGCAATGACATTTTATGTTCATGACATTGTGTCAACACTTGCTATGTGTCACATTACAATGAAATTTATTTTTCAACATGTTGTGATCTTTTTATTATTTGTCAAATTTTGAAATGTTTATTATTCATCAAATTGTGGCCTCATTTGTTGTTTAGCACATTTTATTTTGTTTGTTGTTCGTCATATTGTGATGACATTTATTGTTCATGATGTTGCAATGATGTTTATTGTTCATCACATTGCAACATTATTTATTATTCATCATCTTGCGATGTAATTTATTATTTGTCAAGTTACAATGACATTTGTTGTTTGTCACATTGCAATGATGTTTTTTGTTCGTCACGTTGTGATGACACTGGTTGTTCATCACATTACAACATTTTTACTTTCTCATCACACCATGGCATATTTTATTATTTTTCACATTCGATGACATTTTTTCTTTGTCATATTATGACTTTTTTATTGTTTGTCACGTTCTGATGATTATTATTTGTCATGCTATTGTGGTGTTCTTTTTTTCATCATATTGTGACATCCATGTTGACCATCGTTAGCCGTCTTAACCATGCTAACAATGGTTAACCATGCTAACCATGGTTAGCCATGCTCAACCATGTTGACCATTATTGACCATGTTTAACCTTGGTTGAACATGGTTGGCCATCTTGACTATGTTGACCAATATGGTCATCTTGATTATGTTGACCAATATGTCCATCTTGAATATGTTGACCAATATGGTCATCTTAACTATGTTGAAAACATATGACCATCATGACTACATTGACCACATATGGCCATATTGTTGTCTACGGTTACTATCCTCAACCACATATAACCATGGTTAACCATGTTTGACCTTGAAAAACCAAGGGAAGATCATGGTTGACTCAGTTAAACATGGTTGGACATGGTTCTCAATGGTTTTGTTTTTTGCATTGCGACATCATTTTCTGTCTAATTATGATGACATTTGATGTTCATCACATTATGATGTTGTTTTTTATGCGTCATATTGTGATGAAGTTTACTGTTCAACACGTTGTCATGGTGTTTATTGTTCATCACATTGCAATGATGTTCATTGTTCATCACATTGTGATGAAATTCATTGTTCATCACATTGACATCATTTTTGTTTAGCACATTGTTATGTCATCTGTTGTTTTCCATATTAGTGGACCATGATTTTTCTTCACATTATGACATTATTCTTCACACTGCATCAATATTTGTTGCTCATCACATTATGTTGTTCTTTGATGTTTGTCACATTGTGATATCATTTGTTGTTCAACATATTGTGATCATGTCGAGATTGTGGATAATATTAAAATTACTAAAGTTATATTATGAACAATATAAAGCATAATATTAAAATTATATTACTAAGTTTTAATACAATTATTAAATTTATATTAAACATTGAAACACTTAAAATAACATCAAGATTAAAATTAGATTAACTACTAAATATAAAATTTATTATATAAAGTTATTTAAGTTAGTTTTATTAACTTTAATGACTATATTAATATATAATCCCCTAGTATGGATGAATTTTGTTGACTAACGTACATATAATTTCAAAAACATAATGCTGATGTTGACTATAGTTGATTATGATTCACATTTGTTAACTATGGTTAACTACGATCGATTTTTCTTGATTATGATTGAATTTTGTTAACTATGATTGAATAATGCACCTATAATATATAAACATCATACCCATGTTGACTATGCTTTACTTTTGTTAACTGTGGTTGATTATGGTTGACTTTCGTTAACTATGGTTGACTGAAACAGATACAATTTTCAAAAGATGATGCCCATGTGACTATAGTTGACTATAGTTCTATAATTTCAAAAGCATGATGTCCATGTTGACTACAACTGACTTTTTTTACTATGGTTGACTAACATACATATAATTTGCAAAAGATGATGTCCATGTTCACTATTTTTCTATAATTTCCAAAGCATGATGCCCATATTAACTATACTGGACTATGGTGAACTTTTGTCTACTATGGTTATATACATGATTTCCAAAACATCATGCCCATGTAGACTATAGTTGATGGTGGTTGACTACTTTACAAATAATTTCCAAAACATGATGGTCATGTTGACTATAGTTGATTATGGTTCCACAATCCTTAAAACATGATGTCCGTGTTGACTATAATTGACTATGGTTCTATAATTTAGAAAAAATGATGTCCATGTTGCTTTTAGTTGACTATGGTCCTACAGTTTCCAAATATGATGGCCATGTTGACTATACTATGTTTCTAAGTATTCTACTATAGTTCTTACTTATGAATGAGAAAAAGTGATTTTTGACAATAAATTACTGGAAACTCTATTTTTTTCAAAAAAGAGATAGTAAAAATACGTCCATGAAGTCTTTGATAGATAGTGATTGGGTGCACTTTTAAGACACTCCTAGATGTTAAATCATTGATTCAATTCCCTACTCTATTCAAGTGTTATTCTTTGACACGACCATAATATAGCTTCAACAATATCAAACTTAAAGGAAAAAAATAAAAAATATAAAAATAAAAAAAATAAATTCATTAATTATTTTAATATAAATAGAAAAATGCCAAGATAACTTTAAATTACCACTATGATATATCCATATTTATGCATCTTCAAAGCACACTTTATTTACCACTTACAAGGTACAAACTCAATATGGATAATGACAAACAATCATTGAGTTAGAATGTATTTACAAAGACCCTTTTGCAAAACGTGCCCAAAACTCGACCCAAAAAATAATTGGAGACAAATTATTTTAGTAGAAAATAGCGGCGAACCGATTTACACCCTCTTTACAGACCTAGGCTTTCGAAAGCATGGCTCTCGTTTGGTCTACCCTGTACAAATTGCTGAGGTTGGAGTTGCCTGTACGGTAAAGCCAAGAAAGATTCCTTCGTCGAATCCTTATACGATGGCTTGTGCGGACACTGAATGCAAACCGAAGGAAACTGAATCTGATACTTACACAATCTTTTAATTTAACAAAAAAACGACAATATTTACATAATAATTAGTAATATTATAGTTTTAAAATAAATTTAATTAAAAATACAGCCTCGGCTAAAGACATGCAATTTATAAATAAAAAATAAAATTTATAAATAAATATACAAAATAAATCAAAAGTAAAATGTATAAATAAATATACAACGTTCGTCTCCCACCTTTCAACGACTTCCCTTTGGTGTATGTTTTTGTCATGTCCTATTGTAAGCGATAATTCTTGTGTGTGGATTTTACTATCCACACCATGCTTCCCTTTAGTGTATGTTTTTGTCATGGTCTTATTGTAAGTGATAATTCTTGTTTGTGGATAATTTTACATTCACACCCTGCTTCAAATTAAGCTAGCTGCAATGAAATTTTGAAATCTTGGGAAAAGTGTCTAGAAAATCTAAAGTAAATACTTCTTTGCTTTTATTTGTGTTTATGCACATTATTTTGTTATCCAAATTGCACAACAGGCTTTTGGTGGAGATGTATCTGAAGCAAGATTTTCATGCTTGTCTTGTTAGGTAAGATTTGGAGCATAAGTAAATTTTGACTATATTTAAATTAAAACATCATTTATATAAATAATGATGAGAATTAGTGCTTCTTAATTATAATTTCAAGTAAGTTTGTAATTTTTTGTCATTTAAAATAAATTTTGAATGCATAAATAGATTTAGCACTCTAAAAATTAAAAATCTTTATCAGATTTGGATTAAAATTAACCCTAACAAAATTTGGAGCATAAAGTCAATTTTGACTATATTTAAATTAAAATATTTATATAAATAATGATGAGAATTAGTGCTTCTTAATTATAATTTCAAGTAAGTTTGTAATTTTTTGTCATTTAAAATAAATTTTGAATGCATAAATAGATTTAGCACTTTAAAATTAAAAATCCTTATCAGATTTGGATTAAAATTAACCATAAGAACCATTTAATAGATTAGAAATATTTAATTAGTAATAATAATCTTTCTAACATATTTAGATAGACTTTCCTAAATTAAATAATCAATAAAAAAGCATAACTCAATTACATGGTATATTTAGATAGATTTCCCTAAATTAAATATTCAATAAAAAATCATACCTCAACTAAATGGGATATTTTATTTTTTTAATATTGTATTCGAGCAATGAATTCTTCATTTAATAAATTTGTTTTGATGCAAATACTATTTTTTTTACAATATATATTTTAAGACAAGAAGATTTCCTTTTTCTAAATATGTGTGAGCAAAGTGCCTCTAATGAATGAAACTGTTGTTAATTTCTTTTATAACATTTGGTACCATCAAAATCATTTTACAAAGGATTAATTATTAAACAAAAAAATAAAATTTAATAAATTAAATTATAATATTAATTAAACAATTTAAATCCATCTTAAAACTGGGAATCTACAAGATCAAATCTGAATGAAAAAAAAAAAAAACCACAGCAACTTTTATTAAAATGTTTGAAAGAAAGAGTAATTTCAATTATAAAAAACAATAATAATTTATTATTTTGATATTTGTTTTAATGTAAACTTAATTTATAATTTTTTAAGTTTAATAATGTTACTTAATTTAACTTAGTCACATTATGTTTAATCCAAATTTGAGTATATTGTAGATTGCACCTTGCTTTGCTTAGGTGCAAACAAGAGTAGACAAATCTTTTCAAATCTGATCTCCCCATCATTTTAAAAAGTATATATTTATTTTAATCCCAAACATATTAAACATAGTTAAATATAAAAATATAAAGAATCGAAAGCATAAACATGTTTATGACAAAACAAATTTGAAGTGCAACATGATATATTTTTATCCAGTATAATTAAAGTTAAAGTATTGCATTTTTATGTCAAATTAATCTTAAAAGAATAAAGTTCTATTGAAGTCCCCAGTACACCACTTATTGGACAATGAGATGTTGATTATATTTTTTGTCCATTTACCTTTCATATACATAGGTGGCCCACATCTTACCAACCTTTTTAAAAATGTAGTAAAAGATGTGACACATTTAGATTGGAGCATTTTGCTACTGTGACATAGCATTTTTCCCTTTATGTTTCTCAAGATGCATTTAAATATGAGGAGATCCTTTTGCACATATATCGAATCTCCATTTTTATTTCGATTTAATGCATATCTTTCATTCAACTTGAGGCGTTTCTTTGCTTACATTATCATTGTAGAAATGGAATTTAGATACTTGTAAGTTATGACATCAGTTAGATGGATCTGAAAATTGTACGTTGTGGTATGTTGCCTTATTAGGGTTAATATTATACTATATATATATTATATATATATATATATATAGATATGAGATAATGTAAAAAAATTATCTCCTAATTTGCATGAAATTTAGTCTTATTGGGAATTTAAATATTCTGGTGGTATAATATAAATTATTGTTTTTAAATGACAATTGAAAGATATGCAATGGATAACCATTACGTATTCTACCTAGGATTGATTATATACTTTCAATAAGAAAAATAAACATGTTTCAACAGTGCAACATTTTTTTGTTGAAACGTCCACAATTGTAGTTGTCAAAGTATTATAATTTAAATATATTTAATTTTTAGTTCACATGTCTACAAGTTAGATTAAAGGATATAGTCTCTAAATAATACAACAAGGTGAAAATTATTTTGAATTTTCAATGAAATTATTTTGTCTACAAAATAAACCAGTTAGATACGATATGGAACCCTTTTAGAGTGAGTTTATTATGGTTTTATTCAATTTTACTTTAATGCACAATGATTTTTTTTTATTTATATATATTTATTTTACTACAATTTTGGTGATAAATACAAGGAGATATTTGATTGGAGCATGCTTTTACCACATTTAATACTTATAAATGTTTTCTCTCTAAGAATGTAATAGTGGAAGAAATCATAACATAATCCTAAACATGATGTTAAGAGATCTACGATGTCCACTTATTATAATTTTAGTCTTTTAATTTTTAAAAGGTTCAAACACTATGCATTAATTCTTGTTAACATTAGTGAAGATCCCATTATCCAAAGAAATGCTAAAATATATACAGTAAAATGTACTTTATCTTTAGATCCACTAGTATATGTTAGATTAAGTAAATAATAACATAAACCATATTAATTAATCTACTTTTGAGTTTTTATTGATAACACTCAATAGTTTTACTATGTTGGTCATCTTATATGTCCCATAAGATATCCTTAGTCATATCTCATATATACAAATGCTATGGCATGTATGGGCAAGGAAATTTGATTTCAAGTTCCAAAGACTTTATTGTGGGTGTTCCATGCAATTTCAAACCAAGATTCGAGATTCAATAAGTCATTTGTGTGTTATGGTCATTTTGTTTTTTTTTCTTATAATAAATATGTGAAAACTTAACATAATTATGTTATTGAAGGGTAATTTTATAATAAGCACTTATTGGTAAATGGTTAATTTATTGTAAGAACATTACTCTTGAAGGGAAATTTTAAACATAATGTTTCTTGACGGGGATCATAAAAACCCAAAACGTCAAAAAAAAATTGTATGATGGGGAAATCAAAATCCAATTCCAACCTTGGGTGGGGTCTACGGCCGTTAATTGGGTTGTCCATGAAGAACATTGTGACGTTCACACTTTTTTCTTGATTTGTATTATATGGATATTTTGTTCATCATCACAGACAGTAGTAGGAACTTTGCATATAATTTGTCTACAAAAAATCAAGAAGATCAATTTGATATATACTCTAGAGATGTTTTGAAACTACGTCCAAGTTATTACTATATTCATTGTTCGAATCTGCGTGTGATTTGTTTTCAAATAGAAGGTCAAGAAAATAGAACATCATGCATTTGTGCGCCATGAATTTGTCATTTTTCGAATTCCCTTATCCATTTCTAGTTTCAATCAACAATTAAAAAAACCTAGTTAATAGAAACCTCCACACTTAGTTAAAAACTTCATACCCCATAATCTGATAATGACGTATGCCTAAAAGAAAGACCAAGAGTTGTTAAAATAGCTAATTACTCTGGCATGAAGAAGTTGGCTAAAATTGGTCAGAGATATGGCCAAGAAGAGCATGAATATGAAAGTGGAAGCAACAACATAAGCTTCAACAATAATCAAAGAGTTAACAAATCAAAGGTGAGATATTATTATGCAATAAATTTGGCCATTATTCTCATGATTTCACGAAGAGGATAGTTGATGAAGGAAACCAAAGAACTAATGTCACTAGAGAGAGTACTAACTCCATGTTCCTAGCTTTCCATACCATGCAGGAACTTTCTGATAATGTGTGGCTATTAAACAGTGGTTGCAGTAACCACATGACAAAAAACAGGAATTTTTCTGCAAATTTGGATCAATCTATGAAGATAGAGGTAAAGTTGGGGAATAAAAATATTGTGGACGTAGATGGAAAATGAGTTGTCAACATTATGACCAAGCAAGGGGAGCTGAAGATAATATCATATGTACATTATGTCCCTGGTCTCAAACATAATTTAATAAGTGTTTCTCAATTGACGCAGCAAGGATACATAATTATATTTCAAGGAAAAGAGTGTGTTATATATGAAAATCCCCTAGAAAGAAGTTTATAGCAAAGGTGCAAATGACAAGGAAAAAACTCTTTCCTCTAATTATAAATTACAGCGATCAGGTTAGTTCTTTTACATTTGCATGTTCTAATGATAACTGGTTATGACACTTTTGGTTTGGACACTTGCAATTTTATGGTTTAAGATTGTTGTAGTAGAAACAAATTGTTAGATGATTACCTCCCATCAAACAACCCACTAATACTTGTGACGGTTGCATCTTGGGAAAGAAACATCATGAAATTTTTCCAAAGGGAGCTACATACAGAGAAAACCATCCTCTCGAGTTGGAGCATATAGAATTGTGTGGGCCTATGAGAACACAATGGATTGTTGGAAGTTGTTACTTCCTCACTTTCATTGATGATTATAGAAGAAAAAAATGGGCTTACTTCTTGAAGTAAAAGTTTGAAACTATTGTAAAGTTCAAAGAATTCAAAGCCTTAACAGAGAACCAAAGTGATGGGCATATCAAGGTATTGAGGACAAATCATGGTGGAGAATATGATTCAAAGGCATGCCATGATTAGTACAAATAATATGGAATCAAAAGATAGTTTACAACTAGATACACACCACAACATAATGGTGCAACAAACAAAAAGAACAGGTTATGAACATGGCAAGGAGCATGTTAAAAGGAAGAAACTTGTCTAATGAGTATTGGGTAGAAGCATTTGCATGTGTTGTTTATGTGATAAACATATTTCCTACAAAGAGTGATGAACAAAGTACCATAAGAGGCATGGTCAAGCATGTATTGCAATGTGTCTCATCTCAAAGTGTTTGTATGTGTAGCTTATGCACATTTTCCTAAGTACCTAAGAGGTAAGTTGGATGATAAAATTAAAAAAATTCATATTTACTGGCTATAGTGAGTAGACAAAAACTTACAAGTTGTATAACCTTGTCACCAAGAAGAGCATAATCAATAGAGATGTTGTGTTCAAAGAACAAGAGTCATGGAATGGGATTGTGGACAAAATAGTAGATGCAAAAAAACCATTGATGGAAGAGGATGTAGCAGAAAAGGAGTAGCAAGAATCACAGGTGAAAACACCAAATGGAGTCACATCAGCAGGGACTCCAAGATTTTCCAAGTAGCATGGATCTTCAAGCACATCAACAGATTGGAATTTTCCTAGAATTCAATCAGGTGATGAATCAAGAAATGGTAAGAGAAAAATGAGAAGTTTGAAAGATGTTTATGATGATTTGGATGTTAGTTCAAAATTTGTATTGTTTTCATTCCAACCTTCCTCGTTTGAAGGAGCAATCAGAGATGAAAATTGGGTGCAATCCATGGATGAATAAATTGAATCTATTGAAAAGAATGCCACTTGGGATTTGGTTGATTTTCCAAAGACTAAAAATCTCATTGGTGTGAAATGAGTGTAAAAGACAAAGTTGAATGAAAAAGGTGAAATTGACAAATTTAAAGAAAGACTTGTAGCAAAAGGATTCTCGCAGTAATTGAGAATAGATTTTAGAGAAAAGTTTGCTCCAATAGTCAGATTGGATATTGTAAGAGAAGTTATCGCCACACCAACTCGAAACAAATGGAAAGTATATTAGATGGATGTGAAATCAACCTTATTGACTGAAATTATCAAATAATAAGTTTATGTGTAACAACCTCCAGGGTATGAAGTTGAAGGATAAAGAAGATAAAGTTTACAGGTTGAAGAAAACCCTCTATGTACTCAAGCAAATGTCTAGAGCTCAGTATAACATAATTGATAGCTACATGATCAAGAATGGATTTTGCAGAAGCAACATTGAGCTTACCTTGTACACAAAGGTAAATGAGCATGGACATATTTTGATTGTTTTCTTATATGTTGATGACATGATTTATACAAGTGATTTTTAATTGGATGAATTTAAAGAATCAATGAAGAAATAGTATGAGATGATAGATCTCGAACTTATGAAATATTTTCTTGGCATAAAAGTTGAGCAATTTGAAATAGGAAGTTTAATTGCCAAGATAAATATGCTAGAGACTTGCTGAAAATATTCAGGATGGAGAATTGCAAACCCATCCCTACACCAATTGCAACAAGTACAAATTAATCAAGGATGATAAGGATCAGATGTAAATCCAATTCTATTCAAAAGATTGCTTGGCAGCCTCATGTATCTCACAGCTACAAGATCAGAGTGAGTTTGATTTTTAGATTTATGGAGATTCCAAAAGACACAGAATGGAGAGCAGGGAAAAAAATTCTGAGATACATAGTAGGAACTAGAGATTGTGGCATAATGTATGCAAGAACATAAAATAAGGATTTGATTGGATATATAGATAGCGATTTTGTAGGAATTTTGGATGATAGGAAGAGCACTTTCGGTTATGTGTTCCATCTTGTTTCAAGTGTTATTTCTTGGGCATATAAGAAGAAACCTATTGTGACACTATCATTAGCAGAAGCATAATATGTAGTAGCGACATCAACAACACGCCAAGCAGTATGGTTTAGAAGAGTATTTTATGTATTCAAGCTGTTATGAAACCAGCTCACAAAAATATAGAAAAGATAGATCAACGCCTTAGAAATAAGCCTCTTCGAGGGAAAACTCCTTTACATTACACAAATGAACAAATTCTGATGATACAAATGACGAGACCTCCTTTCTACATATAGGAAGTCTACAGGGGTCATAAATAATCAGAGCCAACATAACAAAAATAACAATAGGCTTTTATGGGGTACAATAATAACAATATGGGGACTACATGGGTACAAAAATATAACAAGGGGGTTGTACTAATAACAATAAGGGGTTACACTAGTTGTATAGGTGCCTAACATGCCCCTCTCCTTCAAAAAGTGTTGTCCTCAACGCTTCAGTACTTCTTGATGCTTTTGTATAAAACTCTTGTCCTCCCATGTGGAATCTTCAGCACGTAAGTTCTTCCACTTGATAAGATACTCTGAAATTGATCAATTTTGTAGCTATCGGGTTCTTGTTTCTGTGACTGCTCCAAGTTCCAATATGATTTTTCCTTCCTCTTCAAGTTCTGGCAATATTGTTTGAATTGGGATTTTCTGCAATTTTTGAATGAGTGGCCACACTTCTTTGTCCTTCTTCCATTCATCCCTTGTTTCATTTATCCAATCTGGTTGGATAATAGAAATAGCACAAAACAATGCTTCCACATCCTCATCCTTTCTTGAGAGTGCATATGCAACAAGATGTTGCTTCCCTTTTCTATAAATGATGTCAAAGTCATAACCCAACATATTTGTGACCCATTTTTTCCATTCTTCTAAAGATAATATTTGTTCTGAAAAGTATTTAAGACTATCATGATCCACTTTTACCTTGAAGTGTCTTCCCATTGGGTAAGGTCACCATTTCTTAAGTGCATGTCGTATTGTCAACATTTCCTTCTCATAAATAACTTGCTTGAGAGGTAGCTGTAAAAATACCCAATCACCTACATCAAAACTTTTTTCACTGTGATGCTGATCTGCCTGTTGTTTCATTTGATTCTGCACCAAAGTGGCGTTATCCTTTAAAAGTTGGAGAACTTGTTGCTAATGCTCAATGATATCTTTCATTTCTTGAATCTTTTTCTTCTTGATATGTCCTTATATATTGAGAGTTTGAGGAGTGGTAATTTCTTCCAGTGCATTACAAGATATGGTCAAATTCATTTCTTGATGCTCTATGTGATCTTTCACTTCTTAAACATTTTTCTTCTTGATATGTTCTTCTATATTGATAGTTTGAGGAGTGGTAATTCCAACCAATGCATTACAAGATATGGTCAGGTTCATTTATTCTTTCTTGATGTGGTCTTTCACTTCTTGAACCTTTTTCTTCCTCATATGTCCTTCTATCTTAAGAGTTTGAGGAATAGTAATTCTTTCCAATGCTTTACAAGATATGGTCAGATTCATTTCTTCCTTCTCTCGGGTTGGTTCCTGGTGTCTATCCTCTTCTTTTGACATTTCTTGATCCTTTTCTTCCTTCTCTCAAACAATCGATGTAAAATACTTTCTTCTCAACACACTTATGACCTTTAATGTATTTGTTATCACAATTGTAAAAAAGCTCTTTTTCTCTTTTTTCTTCCAATTGTTGTAGTGTAACACTTGTAGGTTGTGGAAGGTTAGGAGAAACAACACTTCCATATTTATAGTTGTAATGGGTAGACTTCCTTGTTGCCATAATTTTGCTTCCCAGTTTGTTACAAAGCCCTCTTTCTCTTTTTTCTTCCAATTGTTGTGGCATTTCTCTAAATAAGGTGTTGCTCTTTGTATCCTCATAATGTGTTATCATTTCCTCTGTGAAAATTGATCACTTAACAAGTTTCTTACGAGAACAAAGCCCTTTATACCATAAAAATTGGTCCGGTTCTAAATATGAAGATGCAATACATACCTTTTGTAATAGTTGCACCTCATGTAGATCAAAATATTGCTCCATCTGTAGTATCTAATTTACCAGATACTTACCATCAAACTTCATCATATAACCTTTTCTTGATTTTAGGAGCTCAATCTTGAAATGATTGTCACTCTGTAATTTTAGATCTTCCAGTTTTGAAATTACAACCCGCAGTAGCCTTCTATGTCCTTTTTCCAATGCTGCCGGTCTCATTGAAATTGGATTCTCCAAGAAAGCATTATGCACAATCTCCCAAGTTGACTTGATTATATACCTTTTCAGAAGAGAAAACTTGTATAAAGTGCCACGTATCACTGTTTTGACCTTCGGATCTGAAAATATACACAAAATACTACAGTTCGTGCTCTTTCTGGAACTTCTTATGGAATTTTAGTATGATGCTCAAAGATACAATTATGACGATTTTCCCTAGGTCACCTGTTTGGGATGTAATTTGGGAGCCTGCAGAAACCTTATATTCGTTGGCCTATATCTCCGAAAATATAGCGGAAAATGATTTGAAATTTGGGCCCGATCTTCCCCACGATTTTGGTTCAAATGAGTTTTAATTTTAGAGTCTGAACCTTCGTAGAAAAGAAATTATAGTGACAATTCCACGATGACCTGTTTGAGATGAAATTCTGGAGCTTGCAAAAACCTTAACTTCCTCAGATCATATCTTCGAAAATATAGCAAGACAGGATCTGAAATTTAGATCCGAGGTTCAATGCGATTTTTTCTCAAATGGGTTTTTGTTTTAGCTTCTGAAATGTCCCAGAACAAAATTTATAGCGAACATTCCACGATGACCTATTTGGAGCAGCAAAACCCTAGAATCCAAAGCTATGATACCAAATGTTACGAAACCAACTCACAAAAAGATAGAAAAGATAGATCAATGCCTTAGAAATAAGCCTCTTCGATGGGGCAACCTCCATTACATTACACAAATGAACAATTCTTGGATGATACAAATGACAAGACCTTTCTATATATAGGAGTCTAAGGGGTCATAATATAATCATAGCCAACATAACAATAATAATGTAAGGGCACAATAATAACTATAATGGGCTTATATGTGGCACAATAATAACACTATGGGGACTACATGGGTACAACAATATAACAAGGGGGTTGTACTAATAACAATAAGGCATTACACTAGTAGTATAGGCACCTAACACAAACATAAACAACAAGGATCAACATCATTATATTGTGATAACCCCTCAACAATTGCACTATCCAAGAATAGCATGTTTCATCAAAAGAGAAAGCATATTGATACTAGATATCACTTTTATTAGAGAACTTGTGAGCAATGGAGAAGTTCACTTGAAGCCTTGTAAATCTAGTGGTCAATTGGCTGATATATTGACAAAGCCATTAACAAAAGATGTGTTTGAGTTTCATAGAAGAATATTGGGTGTTGTAAGCCAAGCTGAGACATAGACCAACAAACATGTTTGAGTTTTCATGAGTCATGTCTTAGTTTAGCGATCGTAATTAAGGGGGAGTGTTAAAATAGATACTTACTCCTGCACAAAGAAGTTGGCTAAAAAGAGATGCTTTATATCAGAGAAATAGAAATGATTTCCACCACCAATTCCACGTTAATCACTTCCAACAATATGCCCAAGAGCACCTCGCCCACCCAACTTTGTAATGTCCAACTTCACATTCTATGCTCAAGATTTAGGTTTTTGACATTTTAAGCTAAATGAAATTCTAGTGGATTATAATTAAAAAGTAATAGAATATTATGTTATTTATTTTTTTTTACTATGAAACGTTGTAGGCTATAAGACACATTTTCTAAACTTTGGCCTCATTTACTGGTTTCGTAACCATAGTTTAAGCATACAATGGTTTTAGCACCCATGGTTTATCATATATGAAAGCTATTTAAATTCTCATTGGATTTCACTATATATTACATTGCTTAAAATCAAAATACAATTTACTGTATCTTGCGTTGTACACGGGAAACATTAAAAAATGTTTCAAGACAACCCTTCGAATTGGTGCGTAGGCTTAGGGCCCAAGACATTCAAGATCCCTGAAACTCCGGTTGTCTAAAAGATTTTCAAGATCCTCAAATTTTTGTTCGCTATAACTTGGAAGAGAAAAGTTCGAATGATTAAGGGTGGTGCTTGGATTTACCAAAACCTCTTTAGATTAAGGAGGGAATGTTGACACCTAATCTTATGGATTTGATAAATATTGTAAATATGAAAATAAGAAGATGAAGAAAAATTGTAATATAAATTCTAGGGGTCTCTCTCCAATGTATGCATTAATAACTCTTCATAATAAAGAATTCAACTATTCATAAAGTTACACAACATCTATATGTAAAAGGTTTTTAATGGCATAAAATTGTTTTTAAATTTTGGTTAATAATGGAAAATTTGTTGAAAAATTATAATTAAAAATAAAATATTATAAATAATAGTTATAAGTTTGAAAATAGTGAAAATTTATTAAAAATATAATTTGATGATTTTGTTTGCAAGAAATAAAGTGCCATTTAATAAATGATTTTGATAATTTAAATATTTTTGAATTAGTTTTAAAATTACAAAATAATTTTACAAATTATAAATACATTTAAAAAATACTAATTTTTAAAACAATGCAAATGAATATCATCTCACCATTAAAATCGTTTGTTGATTAGATTAAATGTTATGAAATGCATCATGGTACTAAAATTTTGAGTTGATTATTTGAAAATATCATCCTGAACAATTTAATTTAAACTCCTTACATTTTGATTTTTACTCAAGTTTTAGTTTGTTAAAGTATATTGTCAAAAGATATTATTATATATGAAAACATTGCTTATGGTGAAAATTATATGGTTAAAAATTTTAAAAATATCAAATTAATTTTTAAATAAAAAAATAATTTAATAATTTAAATTTTGGAAAATGCTAATTTAATTAAAAAATATATATTTTGAAGATGCTAACTTCCAAACAATATATATATGAGAATGCTTATATATAATATATATATATGGAATAACTAGTTTGAGAATGCTAATCTATATATAAAAATGGAATTAAGTTAGTTTGTTTGGAGTTACAATATAATTTTTATGGATTTTAATTAATTTTCTAAATATAATAATACATTTCAAAGAAATAAAATTAATTATTTTAATGTCACTAATCATAAAATTGAAATATAAATGAAAATATATTTATATTACCAAAAAAATAATATTAATATTTATTATTTCAAAATTATAAAACCATGTAAAATAAATTAAATAAATAAATTAAAAATCAATCAATTTTAATCCAAAATAATTACAATTTAATACACTATAAACAATAGATACAATTTACAACAACACTTTAATTATGAAAGGTTGGAAATTAAAAATTATTTTTTAAACAAGCTGGCTGACGGTATAAGCAATATATCAGCACTAAAATCATATGATTCAACTTAATATCAACCTGTCCATACCATGGTTTTTATAGGTTTCGCTAATTTTAAAGAGGCCGAAAATGGCTAACTCGTAGAGGGATGTGTTTACTTTGTGTAACATTTTAAATTCTTTGAAAAAGAACCAGTGATCCACATGGTGATTAGTTTTTAAATAGGAGTTGTTTATAATGCGATTTTTTGGAGATTCTGGTGACAGAATCCAGTGGAAGAAATTGAGGTTAAATGTTGATTTGTTGCAGTTAAAATGGTTTTTTAACTGCATATTTGGATTCAGCACCCTGAAAAACCCCTGGGACGCTTTGATTGTGCAGAAACTAGCTATCTTGCAAGTCCAATAAATTGCTGCCAGATTTTAACCGAAAAAACCCACCAAAAAAACTTCCAAAAAATCTCATTAAAAACAATTAAATAAGCTGGTCCAAATTGTTTACAGAATAGGTAGGTTACCTGTTATTCAAACATATAGCTCCTAGACTTAATACACATGTCTATTATAAAAATTTAATAATTGTTCATTCACAAGCTTTGCTCGGCTGAAGGGGGTTAATTTATTGGTCACTCGAAAGGCTAATAAGGGTTCCGCGGAGGTTTATTTAATGGTCGCAATTTATTGGTCACTCGAAAGGAAAATAAGGGTTGGGCTGAGGTTTATTTATGGTCGCAATTTATTGGTCACTCGAAAGGAAAATAAGGATTGGGTCTGGATATGGCAAGCTGTGGGAAATGCAAAGAGCATGTTTCATCTTATGAATGGTGATAATCTCGAAATATCCATGTCTAGTTCAATATTTCACATCATCACAACTATTTCGTAAGATATTTTTATTACATTGATAACCGCTACTCTTACATTTTAATCATTTTATTAATTAAAAAATTTGATAGAACAGTTTAAATTTAAAGATGTCAGTATATTCACACTGTTATCACAATATCAATAGATGTAATTCACACCACTAATTTTACTGCATATCTAAATCACATGATTAAACCTTGTTTAAATTAAATTTTTACAAAGCTTGATTAACAATTTATTGTGTCATTGTTAATTGAATGGAAAACCTTACACACACCTACCATAACAAGAATAGGAGGATTACAAAACATTACACATACACTTGTCATAACAGTGAAAAGGTGTATTTGGGAATAAGTTAATAAGATGATTATCAATTTCAGTTTCATTAATGTGTCCATCAATTTCACCCTTTAATATTCTTAATAAT
Organism: Pinus taeda; assembly: GCA_000404065.3. Taxonomy (NCBI): domain Eukaryota; kingdom Viridiplantae; phylum Streptophyta; class Pinopsida; order Pinales; family Pinaceae; genus Pinus; species Pinus taeda. The sequence continues at coordinate 174,292 of APFE031570789.1, forward strand.
AATTTGTAGAGAGATAACGTGAACAAAGCAATTTTTTATCCAAATAAATTCATTATTTCATTATGTATTTATAACTTTAAAATTAAAAGTGCAATAGAGCCAATTTGTGTGCAAAATTCATTTATGTATTGTAAAACATTGAAAACTACACAACAATTTCACATTCCGAATTTGTATGCAATGTTAAATAAATTTTATTCTTTGCAACACTATGCTACTATCAAAGTCTATTGGGTATATATAGCACTCTCATGATTAAAAAAAACCTATATAACTCTATATTCATCCTCAAGTGAAGTGACATATAGATTGACTATTAGAAATGATATTTATGATTGACTATTAGCAACCATATTTATTAAAAACTAAAGTGAATGTTGAAATATAATTTTTATATATATGATGTATAAAATCCCCTTTTTTTTTATATGTACATTCAATTACCTTTAGTTTATTTTTCTTCTCATTTTTATGCTACCCAGAACAATTTTATCAAATGTTCAAGAAATTCAAAATGGATCATTAAGGATAAATATATATAAATAATATGCATAAATAATTATGAGGTTTAGTGTTCTTTATGTTGGCATGACTATAATTTAGAATAGAAATATATTAAAATTTCATTTTCTGAGTTTTATTTTCAATCAACTTTTAATTTAAAATTATTTTGTCTTTCTTGAAAAAATAATTATGGGTTTCTAGTGAAAAAATCTTGAAAACAAATAAATTATTATGCTTTATAATATTTTGAAAAGAATATTTTAAGAAAATTAAATTAGATCATTTTTTTCATTTTTACATACAATAATATTGTGTACAAAAGTCACACCTTCCATACTCAAAACCACAAAACAATAGATATCCTCAAACTTTAAATTTTGGTTAGTCTCAATACAAAAGGGTTATAGCTAATTTTGCGTTTATGTTCTTGTTTTCCCTATTTTGAAAATGTCATGTGAGGTATATATCAGCATCTTTCAGAAACTAAAATCATATCTAACAATTTAAATATCAATAGAAGATTAAAACTTAAAAAATGGAATAACCAATAACAAATATATTTAGAAAATATGAAAGTAGTTGCCACCACCATAAAATTATTTAGTGTTTATAATGTACCCAAATAAGACTTAAGGAAATTCATTAAGAATTTAAATATAACTATTCAAAATTATAAATTATTATCCCTAGAATATTGTGTATCAAGTGAAAATCCTAAACCAACTTAATATTATGAAAGCTAATAGTGGTAAACAAAAACCCTATACTTTAAATTATTATATAACATATAATTCTCTAATCAAATAAACTTATTGAATATAATATAGATTTTTATATTCAAATATGTGAAAAAACTTAACGCATAATTCTTAAATGAAAGAACCTTCTTGAAATTAAAATAAAATTATTAGAATTCATTTGTGAAGCATCTTTCAATTAAAAATAAAAATAATAAACAATATAAATAATATAAATAAGGATAAAATATAAATAATATGTATAAATAATTTTCAGGTTTAGTGTTCTTGTTTATGTTGCATGACTATCATTTAGAATAGAAATATATTAAAAATTCATTTTTGAGTTTTATTTTCAATCAACTTTTAAATTTAAATTTATTTTGTCTTTCTTAAAAAAATTATAGCTGATTTCCAGCAAAAAAATCTTGAGAACAAATAAATTTGTGGATTTGAAGTTTACATTCTTTTAATTGCCATTTAAGCATTTTAATATTGTTCTTGGCCAGTCACATGAAAAATTTGATGCTTTGTCTATAAGGCTTTAATACTTTTGAAATTGCCATTTCAACTATTTAATATTGTGCTTAGACAATCACATGAAAAAATTGATGCTTAGTTTAATAAGTGATTAATAAAATAAAGGAAGCATTCAGCATCCCTTGAGTCATTTGATACCAAGCAATTATTAGCTCTACAATACAATTTATATAATATGCATTCAATTTAGTACATGTATCCATTAATACATTTTGTAAGATTCAATAACATTGGTTAGAAGTCAAAATTTATTAAAAAATATAATGATCTCATTTTGCAAGAGTAGGGTATTTTAATAAAATTGATTGATAATCAAAATTTATTACAAAATATATTTTTAAATATACAAGCTAGACAAAGTGTATGAACTTTTTAAAATATATCTCTTTAGATGAAATTTTTAATTTAATAAATTTCAACTTTAACGGAGTTAGAGAAAATTTCTTGGACAAAAAATTAAGTGCCCACTATCAATTTAGATATAATAGAGATTTCATTGAAACTAAAATTTTAATCCAATCCATTTTGAACGAATTGAAATAGTTTACATTCTCACTTACATCTTGTTATTTTTGGCCGGGTGAAAATGTGAACTGTTAGATTAGAACATTCTGGCATCTTATGCACGCATGCTTTCTGATTGAGTATTGAGAACCATTTTTCCACCAAACCCTAGCAGGAATGTACTTGAATATCCCTAGAATCTACAACAACACTTCTATGTTATTTTAACTTTTGCAATTGCCTCATGTATTGCAAAAGAATATCGATGTCATTGGGTCAAATGAGAACTTAAAGCAATGTCTCTAATTTATTTTTTAGAAAATTTAGTTTAATAAATTGGTGTGTTATTGAGTTTTTATAAAAGATTATCGGTGAAAATGGAAAATATGAAACATGGAAATACTTCTAATAAAAATTTAGTAAAGAAATCAAATTTATGAGTTTTTTTTTCCAAAAAAACGTGGTTTAAAGTAGAATGATGTTAAGTGGAGTCATAAATATATTATTTTGTTTTGTTGTAAGGAAGAATCCACTACATCGCTTCATTATGCATAATGGAAAATGAAAACGCACTCCATTAAGCACAATAAAAAAAATGAAAACATAATGAATTTAAAACCAATTTTGTTTGTAGTATCTTTTATTGTTTTAGTCGGTAGATGTAGTGTTTTAATATTAATAATAATATTAATTTAAAGGAATATACTTAAATAATTTGGAAATATATTAATTAAAAAGTATATTGATAAATATTAAATTATTGGTAAAAATTAATAATAGAAATGTTAAATAATGTTTTTTTTTTCTAAGTAAAGGCTAATTCTATTAATAAAAGGAAAATATAGTTACATGGAGGTCAAGACCTCAGTGGAAGCCGAAGCTGTCCAACAGAACTGACAAACTATCCTCGAGTTGAGATAACCAGATACATAAGACCCATAATCCATGCATACCAAACACTAGCCATAATGGTAAACAACAGTACGGGATAGATGAGAGATGTAGCCATGATATTTTTTGTGCTGCCCAGATAAACATATGCAAAACTGAAAGACCAAAGGCCTGATAAACTTGCCAAGCCAAGACCTGATAAAGAGCATATTAACATAAGATTTGATAAACATGCCGAGCCAAGACCTGATACAAAACACATTGACAAAAGCTAGAATGACACAACACATAGGATAAAAGAGCCAGAAGGGAAACTGCGACATCAGACGAGGTCCCGGAGGCATCATGCATCTGCCAGAGGGTCCTGAGCATCCTTCCCCACGCGGCAAGGAACGCCCATCCACGAATCATCAGCATTGTCCCCAGCACCTGTACCGTTGCCACCTGGAGGAGCTGCCAAGCGCTGATTGCCATCTGAGGGGTTCGCCGGATCAGCCGAAGCCGAAATGTCCAGATTATTATCTTCTGGAGGCTTGAGGACATCAGGGACACTACCCTTAGCCCACAATTCACCATAATCAAACACACTGCCTACATCTTCTCCCTGTAGCACGCTATCATCTTGAGACTGCGAAGTTGAGGTATGCATAGAGACACTAGGCCTATCTTCTTCCTCAGCCAAAATTACAGTGATGCTGGCCGGGAGAATCGGTTTGTTGAGACGACTTTGGAATTTAAAGCGGGTGGTTTGGAACGAATTATGCGGGAAGGGCTTGCCATGATCAGAGGATGGGGAAGTCGAATCTAGAGGGATAATGTTCTGGGGAGTAGGCTGAGAATGACCATGGCTTCCACTGCTGCCTCCATGGCGAGAGCAACCACGACGACGCACCATTGTCAAGGGAACGAAGTGACCTGAAGGAGATGCGAAACAAGGCCAAACGGAGCAAGTTCGAAGGTGGGAAAGCCAAGTAAACGCCTTACACCAGATATGCAACCAAGCTACCAGAGCGATACAAGGAAGCAGGGATAAGGACAAGCTGATAAAGAGAGACCTGATGGGAATGACAACCGAAACAACCAACGAAGCCATAAATAAAACAACCTGCGAAGAGTCTCGAACAGGGAGCGCATTCAATTTCGAATGCTTGATGATCTGCAGTTACTGTATATAATCCATTTTATCTACCAGAGGATTTTGGAGGCCATGCAGAATTGCCAGCTGCAAGTCGAGATGCTGGCTTGATATAAACCATCATTGGTTATGCCTTAAAAACACCCGCATCCGGATCAAATGTTAAATAATATTATATTAATCAAATAAATATAATTATTTGTAGTATTAGTGATTGATTAATAAGATTTTATATTCTTAAAACTTATAATATATTTATGGTTTGATATATAAATTTATAAATTTAACTTCAAATATTGGATTTATATATTAATGGTTTCTAATATATCTCTATTTTATATATATATATATATATATATATATATAATATATATATATATATTATAGTAATATATATATATATATATAATAATTTTATTTAGATATAATATAGTTAAAATAATTTAATCATCACAAAATATGAGTAAATAGATTAATTAAAATATTAATAGTAATAAATATAGATTAAAACATTATATAATTATTAATATATTAATTCTATCATATAATAATTAAAAATATTAAAGCTATTATTAAATAATTAGTAATATAATTTCAATTTTATAATTAAAATAATTATAAGTATTATATTATAATTATATTACAAATTTTATATATATTTGATGGGAAATGTTTAAATAGTTGACCATGATTGAAGTTGGTCAAACCTATGTTTAACATATTTAATAATAGTCAATGTGATGATATAGTCAAACATAGTCAATCTCTCAAGCCTAAAAATCTAAAACGATAGTCAACCATGTTCAACTATAGTAAAAAAATTGCTAACCATAGTGACAACATAGTCAACCATATCCTCTCGTTATCATTATAGATAACCATTATCTATCATAGAAAACTATTGTCAACAGTCATCAAATTAGTCAAATGTCTCAATGTGACAAACCATTTTCCCATTATGAAAACCTTGGTTGCAATGTTACATTGTGGAGTGTGACAAAAAAAATTTGAACATCGTAATGGTGCCACAATGTGCCAATTTATCAAACATCGCAATGTGACATTTAAAAATCAGTTAGCCACATTTACTAATGTGGTGAACCATATTTACCATAATCAACATTTAATTACCATTATCAACCATGCTCGACATGGCCAACCAATGTTAATATTGTCAAACATGGTCAACCTAGGTTATCATGGTAAAATATAATCAATTGTAGACTTGCATTACATTGCAATTTACTTAACGTTGCAATGTGACATTACAAAATTGGAGTTTAATATTAGTGTTCCTAATATTAGGGTTTCTAATATTGGGTTTAAAATATTGTGTTTACTATTACGTTTATAATATTACGGTTTATTATTAGGTTTATAATATTGGGGTGTATAATATGAGGTTCATAATATTATATTTAGTATTATGGTTTGAAATGTCAATTTTTAATATTGAGGTTTATAATATTCGGTTTATATTAGGGTTTAATATTTAGTTTTTTAATCTTATGGTTTGTAATATTAATGCAAGGGTTTATAATATGAATCAAAGATTTTAACCTTAATCCCTTGGGTTTGTTAATCCTTTAGATTTAAAATATAACCCTTGGGTTTATATATTAATAATCCCATGAGTTCATTAATCCCTTGCATTTATAATATTAATCCCTTGGGTTTATAATATTAATTCCTTGGGTTTATAATATTAATCCTAGGGTTTAATATAAATCCCTTAAGTTTATAATCATGGTCAACCATGGTCCAATATCACATTGTGACAAATATTGTTTCAATATGAAAATCAACCATCGTCCAACATTGCATTAAGAAAAAGATTGTCTCAAAATGAAAATCAATCATGGTAAACCATGGTTAACCATGTTTATTTGATGGTTTATAATATTTAACTTGGGGTTTATATACCTTAGGTTTATAATATATATCCCTTCAGTTTAATATTATTCCCTTTGGTTTATAATCCCTTGGGTTTTTAATATTAATCCTTTTGGTTTATTATTCCCCTCGGTTTATAATATCAATCTCTTGGGTTTACTAATCTAAGGGTTCTTATTGCTAAGGTTTTATATTATCCATAGAATTTATAATATTAATCCTTGGGTCTAATATAAATCCTCTTGGTTTAAAGTCATGGTCAACCATGGTTCAACATGACATTGTGACAAAGATTTTCTCAATATGCAAATCAACCATGGTCCAACATCGCATTGTGACAAAGATTGTCTCCATAAGAAAATATATCATGGTCAACCATGGTAAACTACGGTGAAATGTCCCAATGTCACAAAGTTTGTCTCAATATGAGACACAACGATGGTCCAACATAACATTCTAACAAAGATTGTCTCAATGTGAAATATTATTCAAAAGGTTTATAATATTTATCCTATAGTTTAATATAAATCCCTTGAGTTTATAATCATGGTCAACCATGTCCCAAAGTCATATTGTGACAAAGATTGTCTGAATATGAAAATCAAGCATTGTCAACCATGGTCAACCATGGTCCAACATTGCATTATGACAAAGATTGTTTCAATATAAAAATAAACCATGGTCAATGATGATCAACCATGGTCCAATGTCACATTGTGAAAAAGACTATCTCAATATAAAAATCAATCATTGTAAACCATGATCAACAATGTTTATTTTAGAGTTGATAATATTTATATTTAGGTTTATACACCTTTGGTTTATAGTATTCATCCCTTCAATTTAATATTATTCCCTTAGGTTTATAATCCCTTGGGTTTTTAGTATTAATGCCTTTGGTTTTTGTTTATTATCTCCATGGGTTTGAGTTTATAATACTAACAATCTCTAAGGATTATTGATCACTTGGGTTTATAATATTAATAATCATGCAAGTTTATCAAGCCTTTGTATCTAGAATATCAATTGCTAGGGTTTATTAATCACTTGTGTTTGTAATATCGATCCCTTGCACTTCTTGATCCCTTAGGTTTTTAATATTTATGCCTTGGGTTCATAATAACAATCCCTTGGGTTTATACTATCAATCATGGTCAACCATGGTCAGCTATAATAACCCGTGGTCAACTGTGGTCAATCATGGTCCGATCTCACATTATGAAAAAAATTGTCTCCACATAAGGTTTATATAACTTGGGTTTATAATATTAATTCCTTGGGTTAAATATTATTCCCTTAGGTTCATAATCCCTTGGGGTTTTAGTATTAATCCCTTGGGTTTATTGTTCCTTTGGGTTTATAATATCAATCGCTTGGGTTTATTATTCCTCGGTCAATGACGGTTTATTATGATGTCAACCATGGTAAACCATGGTCCAACATGGAATTATGATAAGGATTGTCTCAATATGAAAACCAACAATGGTCAATCATGTTTATTTTAGTGTTTATAATATTTGTCTTAAGGTTTATATACGTTGGGTTTATAATATTAGTCCCTTGGGTTTAATATTATCCCCTTGGGTTCATAATCCCTTGTAGTTTTAGTATTAATCCCTTGGGTTTATTATTCCTTTGGGTTTATAATATCAATCCCTTGGGTTTATTATTCCCTTAGGATTACGATATTAGTCAGGGCCAACCATTGTCAATCATAGCCAACCATGGTCAACCATGGTTGAATGTCGCATTGTGACAAGGATTGTCTCACCATGA
>APFE031570789.1:184304-201509 GCA_000404065.3 Pinus taeda
AACATTATTAAATTTAATTTTTGACCTGGGTTCTTTAGTCAAATTAGCCGTTAATTAGTCGTTGGAATCTCTGCTCAGTCTATTTAACATGCTATGCTAGATCTGGATCTTCAACTTGTCTTGACGATGAACCACACTGGTTGGTTCGAAACGCGTCGACAAATGGTTTTTTATGTGATTTTGCCGAAATTATTCTCTTAACAAATTTAATAATTGTTCATTCACAAGCTTTGCTCGGCTGAAGGGGGTTAATTTATTGGTCACTCGAAAGGCTAATAAGGGTTCCGCGGAGGTTTATTTAATGGTCGCAATTTATTGGTCACTCGAAAGGAAAATAAGGGTTGGGCTGAGGTTTATTTATGGTCGCAATTTATTGGTCACTCGAAAGGAAAATAAGGATTGGGTCTGGATATGGCAAGCTGTGGGAAATGCAAAGAGCATGTTTCATCTTATGAATGGTGATAATCTCGAAATATCCATGTCTAGTTCAATATTTCACATCATCACAACTATTTCGTAAGATATTTTTATTACATTGATAACCGCTACTCTTACATTTTAATCATTTTATTAATTAAAAAATTTGATAGAACAGTTTAAATTTAAAGATGTCAGTATATTCACACTGTTATCACAATATCAATAGATGTAATTCACACCACTAATTTTACTGCATATCTAAATCACATGATTAAACCTTGTTTAAATTAAATTTTTACAAAGCTTGATTAACAATTTATTGTGTCATTGTTAATTGAATGGAAAACCTTACACACACCTACCATAACAAGAATAGGAGGATTACAAAACATTACACATACACTTGTCATAACAGTGAAAAGGTGTATTTGGGAATAAGTTAATAAGATGATTATCAATTTCAGTTTCATTAATGTGTCCATCAATTTCACCCTTTAATATTCTTAATAATAATTTGTAGAGAGATAACGTGAACAAAGCAATTTTTTATCCAAATAAATTCATTATTTCATTATGTATTTATAACTTTAAAATTAAAAGTGCAATAGAGCCAATTTGTGTGCAAAATTCATTTATGTATTGTAAAACATTGAAAACTACACAACAATTTCACATTCCGAATTTGTATGCAATGTTAAATAAATTTTATTCTTTGCAACACTATGCTACTATCAAAGTCTATTGGGTATATATAGCACTCTCATGATTAAAAAAAACCTATATAACTCTATATTCATCCTCAAGTGAAGTGACATATAGATTGACTATTAGAAATGATATTTATGATTGACTATTAGCAACCATATTTATTAAAAACTAAAGTGAATGTTGAAATATAATTTTTATATATATGATGTATAAAATCCCCTTTTTTTTTATATGTACATTCAATTACCTTTAGTTTATTTTTCTTCTCATTTTTATGCTACCCAGAACAATTTTATCAAATGTTCAAGAAATTCAAAATGGATCATTAAGGATAAATATATATAAATAATATGCATAAATAATTATGAGGTTTAGTGTTCTTTATGTTGGCATGACTATAATTTAGAATAGAAATATATTAAAATTTCATTTTCTGAGTTTTATTTTCAATCAACTTTTAATTTAAAATTATTTTGTCTTTCTTGAAAAAATAATTATGGGTTTCTAGTGAAAAAATCTTGAAAACAAATAAATTATTATGCTTTATAATATTTTGAAAAGAATATTTTAAGAAAATTAAATTAGATCATTTTTTTCATTTTTACATACAATAATATTGTGTACAAAAGTCACACCTTCCATACTCAAAACCACAAAACAATAGATATCCTCAAACTTTAAATTTTGGTTAGTCTCAATACAAAAGGGTTATAGCTAATTTTGCGTTTATGTTCTTGTTTTCCCTATTTTGAAAATGTCATGTGAGGTATATATCAGCATCTTTCAGAAACTAAAATCATATCTAACAATTTAAATATCAATAGAAGATTAAAACTTAAAAAATGGAATAACCAATAACAAATATATTTAGAAAATATGAAAGTAGTTGCCACCACCATAAAATTATTTAGTGTTTATAATGTACCCAAATAAGACTTAAGGAAATTCATTAAGAATTTAAATATAACTATTCAAAATTATAAATTATTAAATCCCTAGAATATTGTGTATCAAGTGAAAATCCTAACCACTTATATTATGAAAGCTAATAGTGGTAACAAAAACCTATACTTTAAATTATTATATAACATATAAATATCTAATCAATAAATTAAAAAATATATATAGACTTTTGATATTCAAATATGTGGAAAACTTCAACATACATTTCTTAAATGAAAGAACCTTTTTGAATTAAAATAAAATTTTAATTATTTTGTGAAGCAATCTTTCAATGAAAAAAAAATAGATAGAATCACCATATACAATAATATAAATAAGGATAAATACATTATAAATATATGTATAAATAATTTTCAGGTTTAGTGTTCTTGTTTATGTTGCATGACTATCATTTAGAATAGAAATATATTAAAAATTCATTTTTGAGTTTTATTTTCAATCAACTTTTAAATTTAAATTTATTTTGTCTTTCTTAAAAAAATTATAGCTGATTTCCAGCAAAAAAATCTTGAGAACAAATAAATTTGTGGATTTGAAGTTTACATTCTTTTAATTGCCATTTAAGCATTTTAATATTGTTCTTGGCCAGTCACATGAAAAATTTGATGCTTTGTCTATAAGGCTTTAATACTTTTGAAATTGCCATTTCAACTATTTAATATTGTGCTTAGACAATCACATGAAAAAATTGATGCTTAGTTTAATAAGTGATTAATAAAATAAAGGAAGCATTCAGCATCCCTTGAGTCATTTGATACCAAGCAATTATTAGCTCTACAATACAATTTATATAATATGCATTCAATTTAGTACATGTATCCATTAATACATTTTGTAAGATTCAATAACATTGGTTAGAAGTCAAAATTTATTAAAAAATATAATGATCTCATTTTGCAAGAGTAGGGTATTTTAATAAAATTGATTGATAATCAAAATTTATTACAAAATATATTTTTAAATATACAAGCTAGACAAAGTGTATGAACTTTTTAAAATATATCTCTTTAGATGAAATTTTTAATTTAATAAATTTCAACTTTAACGGAGTTAGAGAAAATTTCTTGGACAAAAAATTAAGTGCCCACTATCAATTTAGATATAATAGAGATTTCATTGAAACTAAAATTTTAATCCAATCCATTTTGAACGAATTGAAATAGTTTACATTCTCACTTACATCTTGTTATTTTTGGCCGGGTGAAAATGTGAACTGTTAGATTAGAACATTCTGGCATCTTATGCACGCATGCTTTCTGATTGAGTATTGAGAACCATTTTTCCACCAAACCCTAGCAGGAATGTACTTGAATATCCCTAGAATCTACAACAACACTTCTATGTTATTTTAACTTTTGCAATTGCCTCATGTATTGCAAAAGAATATCGATGTCATTGGGTCAAATGAGAACTTAAAGCAATGTCTCTAATTTATTTTTTAGAAAATTTAGTTTAATAAATTGGTGTGTTATTGAGTTTTTATAAAAGATTATCGGTGAAAATGGAAAATATGAAACATGGAAATACTTCTAATAAAAATTTAGTAAAGAAATCAAATTTATGAGTTTTTTTTTCCAAAAAAACGTGGTTTAAAGTAGAATGATGTTAAGTGGAGTCATAAATATATTATTTTGTTTTGTTGTAAGGAAGAATCCACTACATCGCTTCATTATGCATAATGGAAAATGAAAACGCACTCCATTAAGCACAATAAAAAAAATGAAAACATAATGAATTTAAAACCAATTTTGTTGTAGTATTTTATGTTTTTAGTCGGTAGATGTAGTTGTTTAATATTAATATTAATATTAATTTTAAAAATGATACTTAAATAATTTGGAAATAACTTATTAAAAGTAATTGAAATATTAAATTATTTGGTAAAAATATCAATAGAAATGTTAAATAATGTTTTTTTTTTCTAAGTAAAGGCTAATTCTATTAATAAAAGGAAAATATAGTTACATGGAGGTCAAGACCTCAGTGGAAGCCGAAGCTGTCCAACAGAACTGACAAACTATCCTCGAGTTGAGATAACCAGATACATAAGACCCATAATCCATGCATACCAAACACTAGCCATAATGGTAAACAACAGTACGGGATAGATGAGAGATGTAGCCATGATATTTTTTGTGCTGCCCAGATAAACATATGCAAAACTGAAAGACCAAAGGCCTGATAAACTTGCCAAGCCAAGACCTGATAAAGAGCATATTAACATAAGATTTGATAAACATGCCGAGCCAAGACCTGATACAAAACACATTGACAAAAGCTAGAATGACACAACACATAGGATAAAAGAGCCAGAAGGGAAACTGCGACATCAGACGAGGTCCCGGAGGCATCATGCATCTGCCAGAGGGTCCTGAGCATCCTTCCCCACGCGGCAAGGAACGCCCATCCACGAATCATCAGCATTGTCCCCAGCACCTGTACCGTTGCCACCTGGAGGAGCTGCCAAGCGCTGATTGCCATCTGAGGGGTTCGCCGGATCAGCCGAAGCCGAAATGTCCAGATTATTATCTTCTGGAGGCTTGAGGACATCAGGGACACTACCCTTAGCCCACAATTCACCATAATCAAACACACTGCCTACATCTTCTCCCTGTAGCACGCTATCATCTTGAGACTGCGAAGTTGAGGTATGCATAGAGACACTAGGCCTATCTTCTTCCTCAGCCAAAATTACAGTGATGCTGGCCGGGAGAATCGGTTTGTTGAGACGACTTTGGAATTTAAAGCGGGTGGTTTGGAACGAATTATGCGGGAAGGGCTTGCCATGATCAGAGGATGGGGAAGTCGAATCTAGAGGGATAATGTTCTGGGGAGTAGGCTGAGAATGACCATGGCTTCCACTGCTGCCTCCATGGCGAGAGCAACCACGACGACGCACCATTGTCAAGGGAACGAAGTGACCTGAAGGAGATGCGAAACAAGGCCAAACGGAGCAAGTTCGAAGGTGGGAAAGCCAAGTAAACGCCTTACACCAGATATGCAACCAAGCTACCAGAGCGATACAAGGAAGCAGGGATAAGGACAAGCTGATAAAGAGAGACCTGATGGGAATGACAACCGAAACAACCAACGAAGCCATAAATAAAACAACCTGCGAAGAGTCTCGAACAGGGAGCGCATTCAATTTCGAATGCTTGATGATCTGCAGTTACTGTATATAATCCATTTTATCTACCAGAGGATTTTGGAGGCCATGCAGAATTGCCAGCTGCAAGTCGAGATGCTGGCTTGATATAAACCATCATTGGTTATGCCTTAAAAACACCCGCATCCGGATCAAATGTTAAATAATATTATATTAATCAAATAAATATGTATTTTTTATAGGTGTTGATATATAAGATTATATTCTTAAACTATATTATATTATGGTTGATATATATATTATATGTAAGTTCAAAATATTGTGATTTAAATATTATGTTTCTAATATTATCTCGTTATTTTATATTATATAATAATATATCTATATATATTATAATATAATATTTTATTTGATATAAATATGTTTAAAAATTTATCAACAACAATATGATAATAGATTAATTAAAATAGTTTGTATTAAGTAAAAAAAGATAGATTATATATATAATTATTAATATTTTTATTAATTTTCTATCATATGATAATTTTATATTAGCGATTATTAAATATTTAGTATATTTCAATTTATAATTAAAATAAATTATAGTATATATAATTATATTATATTTATCAAATTTTATATATATTTGATGGGAAATGTTTAAATAGTTGACCATGATTGAAGTTGGTCAAACCTATGTTTAACATATTTAATAATAGTCAATGTGATGATATAGTCAAACATAGTCAATCTCTCAAGCCTAAAAATCTAAAACGATAGTCAACCATGTTCAACTATAGTAAAAAAATTGCTAACCATAGTGACAACATAGTCAACCATATCCTCTCGTTATCATTATAGATAACCATTATCTATCATAGAAAACTATTGTCAACAGTCATCAAATTAGTCAAATGTCTCAATGTGACAAACCATTTTCCCATTATGAAAACCTTGGTTGCAATGTTACATTGTGGAGTGTGACAAAAAAAATTTGAACATCGTAATGGTGCCACAATGTGCCAATTTATCAAACATCGCAATGTGACATTTAAAAATCAGTTAGCCACATTTACTAATGTGGTGAACCATATTTACCATAATCAACATTTAATTACCATTATCAACCATGCTCGACATGGCCAACCAATGTTAATATTGTCAAACATGGTCAACCTAGGTTATCATGGTAAAATATAATCAATTGTAGACTTGCATTACATTGCAATTTACTTAACGTTGCAATGTGACATTACAAAATTGGAGTTTAATATTAGTGTTCCTAATATTAGGGTTTCTAATATTGGGTTTAAAATATTGTGTTTACTATTACGTTTATAATATTACGGTTTATTATTAGGTTTATAATATTGGGGTGTATAATATGAGGTTCATAATATTATATTTAGTATTATGGTTTGAAATGTCAATTTTTAATATTGAGGTTTATAATATTCGGTTTATATTAGGGTTTAATATTTAGTTTTTTAATCTTATGGTTTGTAATATTAATGCAAGGGTTTATAATATGAATCAAAGATTTTAACCTTAATCCCTTGGGTTTGTTAATCCTTTAGATTTAAAATATAACCCTTGGGTTTATATATTAATAATCCCATGAGTTCATTAATCCCTTGCATTTATAATATTAATCCCTTGGGTTTATAATATTAATTCCTTGGGTTTATAATATTAATCCTAGGGTTTAATATAAATCCCTTAAGTTTATAATCATGGTCAACCATGGTCCAATATCACATTGTGACAAATATTGTTTCAATATGAAAATCAACCATCGTCCAACATTGCATTAAGAAAAAGATTGTCTCAAAATGAAAATCAATCATGGTAAACCATGGTTAACCATGTTTATTTGATGGTTTATAATATTTAACTTGGGGTTTATATACCTTAGGTTTATAATATATATCCCTTCAGTTTAATATTATTCCCTTTGGTTTATAATCCCTTGGGTTTTTAATATTAATCCTTTTGGTTTATTATTCCCCTCGGTTTATAATATCAATCTCTTGGGTTTACTAATCTAAGGGTTCTTATTGCTAAGGTTTTATATTATCCATAGAATTTATAATATTAATCCTTGGGTCTAATATAAATCCTCTTGGTTTAAAGTCATGGTCAACCATGGTTCAACATGACATTGTGACAAAGATTTTCTCAATATGCAAATCAACCATGGTCCAACATCGCATTGTGACAAAGATTGTCTCCATAAGAAAATATATCATGGTCAACCATGGTAAACTACGGTGAAATGTCCCAATGTCACAAAGTTTGTCTCAATATGAGACACAACGATGGTCCAACATAACATTCTAACAAAGATTGTCTCAATGTGAAATATTATTCAAAAGGTTTATAATATTTATCCTATAGTTTAATATAAATCCCTTGAGTTTATAATCATGGTCAACCATGTCCCAAAGTCATATTGTGACAAAGATTGTCTGAATATGAAAATCAAGCATTGTCAACCATGGTCAACCATGGTCCAACATTGCATTATGACAAAGATTGTTTCAATATAAAAATAAACCATGGTCAATGATGATCAACCATGGTCCAATGTCACATTGTGAAAAAGACTATCTCAATATAAAAATCAATCATTGTAAACCATGATCAACAATGTTTATTTTAGAGTTGATAATATTTATATTTAGGTTTATACACCTTTGGTTTATAGTATTCATCCCTTCAATTTAATATTATTCCCTTAGGTTTATAATCCCTTGGGTTTTTAGTATTAATGCCTTTGGTTTTTGTTTATTATCTCCATGGGTTTGAGTTTATAATACTAACAATCTCTAAGGATTATTGATCACTTGGGTTTATAATATTAATAATCATGCAAGTTTATCAAGCCTTTGTATCTAGAATATCAATTGCTAGGGTTTATTAATCACTTGTGTTTGTAATATCGATCCCTTGCACTTCTTGATCCCTTAGGTTTTTAATATTTATGCCTTGGGTTCATAATAACAATCCCTTGGGTTTATACTATCAATCATGGTCAACCATGGTCAGCTATAATAACCCGTGGTCAACTGTGGTCAATCATGGTCCGATCTCACATTATGAAAAAAATTGTCTCCACATAAGGTTTATATAACTTGGGTTTATAATATTAATTCCTTGGGTTAAATATTATTCCCTTAGGTTCATAATCCCTTGGGGTTTTAGTATTAATCCCTTGGGTTTATTGTTCCTTTGGGTTTATAATATCAATCGCTTGGGTTTATTATTCCTCGGTCAATGACGGTTTATTATGATGTCAACCATGGTAAACCATGGTCCAACATGGAATTATGATAAGGATTGTCTCAATATGAAAACCAACAATGGTCAATCATGTTTATTTTAGTGTTTATAATATTTGTCTTAAGGTTTATATACGTTGGGTTTATAATATTAGTCCCTTGGGTTTAATATTATCCCCTTGGGTTCATAATCCCTTGTAGTTTTAGTATTAATCCCTTGGGTTTATTAGTCCTTTGGGTTTATAATATCAATCCCTTGTGTTTATTATTCCCTTATGTTTATAATATCAATCATGGTCAACCATTGTGAATCATAACCAACCATGGTCAACCATGGTTGAATGTTGCATTGTGACAAGGATAGTCTCACCATGAAAATAAACCATGTTTATTTTAGTGTTTGTAATATTTATATTAGTGTTTACCAATGTTGGGTTTATAATATGAAATGGTTGGGTTTAGTATTTCCTTGGGTTTATAATATTAATAATCCCTTCAATTTATTAATCCCTTTGGTTTATTAATATTAATTCTTAGGGTTTATTAATTCAACCATGTTTATTTTAGTATTCTTAATATTTATCTTAGGGTTTGTATACCTTGGGTTTATAATATTAGTCCATTTTGTTTAATATTATACCCTTAGCTTCATAAACCCTTGGGGTTCTAGTATTAATTCCTTGGTTTTATTGTTCCTTTTTTTTTATAATATCAACCGCTTGGGTTTATTATTTCTCAGTCAACCATGCTTTATTATGATGTCAACCATGATAAACCATGGTACAACATGGAATTGTGATAAGGATTGTCTCAATATAAAAATCAACGATGGTCAATCATTTTTATTTTAGTGTTTATAATATTTATCTTAGGAATTATAATATTAGTCCCTTGGGTTCAATATTATTCCCTAAGGTTCATAATCCCTTAGGGTATTAGTATTAATCCCTTGGTTTTATTATTCCTTTGGGTTTATGATATCAATCCCTTGGGTTTATTATTCCCTTAGGCTTATAATATCAATTATGGTAAACCATTGTCAATCATAGACAACCATGGTCAACCATGGTTACATGTTGCATCGTGACAATGATTGTCTCCCCATGAAAATAAACCATGCTTATTTTAGTGTTTGTAATATTTATATTTGGGTTTACCAATGACGGGTTTATAATATTAGTCCCTTGGGATTTATATTATTCCCTTGGGTTCATAATCCCTTTGGGTTTTAATATTAATCCCTTGGGTATATTAGTCCTTTGGGTTTATAATATCAATCCCTTGTGTTTATTATTCCCTTATGTTTATAATATCAATCATGGTCAACCATTGTGAATCATAACCAACCATGGTCAACCATGGTTGAATGTTGCATTGTGACAAGGATAGTGTGACAATCAAAATAAACCATGTTTATTTTAGTGTTTGTAGTATTTATATTTTGGTTTACTAATGTTGGGTTTATAATATTAGTCCCTTGGGTTTAATATTGTTCCCTTGGGTTCGTAATCTCTTGGGGTTTTAGTATTAATCTCTTGGGTTTATTATTCCTTTGGGTTTACAATATAAATCCCTTAGGTTTATTATTCCAATAGGTTTATAATATCAATCATGGTCAACCATTGTCAATCATAGCTAGCCATGGTGAAGCATGGTTGAATGTCACATTGTGATAAGGATTGTCTTGCCATGAAAATATACCATGTTTATTTTAGTGTTTGAAATATTTATATTTGGGCTTACCAATGTTGGGTTTTTAATATTAGTTCCTTGAGTTTAATATTATTCCCTTGGATTCATAATTCCTTGGGTTTTAGTTTTAATCCCTTGGGTTTATGTTTCCCTTGTGTTCATAATATCAATCGCTTGGGTTTTTTTTTTTTTGGTCAAATAAGAGTGGAACCCTCTATTAACTGCAAGATAGATTACATAATATACAAGGCCTTACATGGTAAGGAACAGAACAATCTAACACAGTTTTAAGGAGTTAACCAGCTAAACCAAATGTAGATGACTCGTAGCACTCAATAGGAGGCTTGCAAAACCCATCCAAAAAAAAATCGGACTCGAAAAAGAATATATCCCAGTACTCTATAAAGTTTCGGGTTCGAAAAGGTGGTTATCCTCCGCTTATATTTCCACTTGAAATCCATGCGATTGCATAGTCAAAGGTGACCCACGGTCAATGCCTAGTGAAGGTGCCTGCTGTTTATCCAGTGCACCCGAAACCCGTCCGATCCAACCCTTGAAGATCTGACACTTCTCATTCATTTCGAAGCAAAAAGATGCACGTTCTTTAATTTCAAATCAGACCCGATAAGGAATAGGGCCCATCAGTCTATAAAATTTCGGGTCCGAAAAGGCGGTTATCCTCTAATCACTTTTCCACCCAAAATCCAAGCAATTGGTTAGTGTGCGGTTAAGGTGCCCACTGTTTAACCAGAGCTTTTCTCCTTTATTGAGCTCTTGTTCGCGCCAATTTCTTCTCTTTCCGCCTAGAAAAGGCTTATTCTATTGCTTTATCCAATGTCCTTTGGTCTTCCATCCTGTTCAGACTTGGTGGTGTGGAGTTGTTCCATGTCTTTATCCGCCTATCTTTGACAATCTTCCCTCAGTTCTCCATAGGGTATTGAATCCCACTCATATCTTTTATAACCGTCTTTGCATACCACTCCTTCATTCGCCAAATGATCAGCTAGCTTATTTGATTTTTTGCGCACATGGATGAGTTTGGTTGGTCTCAGGGTTTGTAAGTGGGCATGTATGCATTGAAAAAGCTGCCACTGTGTGGAAAATTTTTCAAGTTCTTTTCCATTGTGGAGCTGCTTGGTCGCTTTAATGACTAATTGTGAGTCAGCTTCAATAATGGCATTATGGTAATTTTCCTTTATCAATATTTCTAGGCACTATTCTAAGGCCATAAGCTCCACCATGTTGTTTGTGGCTATGCCCAGATGACTATGAAAGATGTCCTTTATACATCCTTGCTCATCTCTAATAGCCTCGCCAAAACCAGCCATTCCTCGGTTACCTTTAGAGGCTCCATGTATGTTGAATTTCAAGAAACCCTGAGGTGGAGGTTGCCAACAAACTTTACTATTAGTTATCTGTCTAACATCCTTGTGTGTGCTCTAGGGAACAAGTGATTGGAGACCCAATCGTAGCATTATACTATGCTCTTGGGCCCCAGTCGGCCCCTTAGTAGGTCCCCCTAACATGGCCCCAACCGTTTCTTTAATCTGTCTTAAAATCTGTGCAATAATGTTTTGGGTAGATTTAGATTTTCTTTTGAAAATCCTATTATTTTTTTCTTTCCAGACATTCCAAATAAGGAAGTCTGGAGACAGAGTCTAGGCATTGTTTATGAGCTCATTTCTAGAGAAGTTTCTTCTCCACCCACTCACAGTGTTTGCAATGCTGGGGCCATCCTTGTCATTTTGTTTGAAAATTGAGGCCACCCAGTCCCACAATGTAGAGGTGAAAGAGCATAGGTTTAGTAGGTGTTCCATCGTCTACTCCTATGTACCAAAAAAATAGCATTTGGAAGGACCAAAAAAACCTTTCTTTAGAAGATGGTCCCATGTCAGAATTTTCTTTTGTTGAACTAGCCATATGAATATCTTAATTTTCATCCAATGTAGGTTCTACCAAAGGTCTTTTCAGGTCTCATTTGGGTGTTGATAAGCACACCTTGTGTCTATCTGCTTAGTTTCTCTGAGGTTAAAGTTACCTTCTGTGTTCCTTCCCCATCTAAGTTGATCAGGCGAATTGGACACCAGAATCCTCCTTTGTTCCAAATCCGTAGCTAGAGAGTTTTCCTGAGCTTTCAAAGGGCTCTCTTCTTGATAGCCTAGATCCTTCCAGGTTCTCCACTTGTCATTGCTCCTTTCCTGATCCTAGAAATCCTTAACCAGATATAAACCTTTATTGTCAGTGTGATTCTTGAGACCAGTTAGCTCTTCCCTGAATAGGTTTGGTCCTTGATACCAGTTATCCTCCCAGAATCTAGCCAAGCTCCCATGCCGGATCTCCCAAAAACTATGCCTCTGAATAATGCTTCTATTTTCCCAAGTATGATTCCAGATGTGGGAGCCCTTGATAACCCCAAACATGCGGATATGATTCTTCTCTAGCCAATTTTGTGCATATTTTTGTTTCCAAACCTTTGCCCAAGGGGATACCAATTCCTTTAGCCATCTCCACCAGAGTTTTGCACCTGAGACTCCGCTAAGGGTTTTGGGGTCATGAAGCCCCAAACCACCATGGGTTTTGGGTTTGTAGAGCTTATCCCAAGCTACCAATGCCCAATTCTTTTTCTCCTCCCCTTTTCCCCAAAGAAAATATCTTTGCATGTTCCTGATCTTCTGCATTACCCCTTTTGGGGCCGGCAGCGTTGACATCATGAAGATAGGTATGGCCTGTAGGACATATTTTGTAAGTACAAGGCACCCTACTAAATTCAGAGATAGGCATGTCCACTTCCTTATTCTGTCTTGAAGTTTGTTAACAACCGGCTCCCACACTTCCCTTCTCAGGGGTTTGTCAATGAGGGGGATACCAAGATATTTAGAGGGTAATTGATCCCTTTGAAACCCTAGAATTCTAGTGAGGTTTCTTTGAATAGCAATGTCAGTGTTAAAAAAAAAAACTTTAGATTTTTCCAGGCTTATGTACCGACAGCCATGGAAAAGTCATTCAAGATTTGTTTAAAATCTTTGGCTTCCTTGACCATGGGAATGCCCTACAGCATAGTGTCATCCACAAATTGTTGGTGAGTTGACAACTCCCCATTATTGGTGAATTTTAAGCCCTAGATTCTTCCCTCAAAATTTGCCATTTTTATCCCTCTTCCTAGTCCTTCCATCATGAGCACAAAGAGGAAGGGGGGGAGTGGATCACCTTTTCTTAGTCCCCTGGAAGGTATGAAAGTGCTTGAGGGCAAACCATTAAGCAATATTGAGAAACTTGCTGATGAAACCAGGACCATGACCCATCTGATCCAATTATGGTCAAAGCCATAGGCTTTCAACATTTCTTTGATATAGACTAGCTTATCTTATCATAAGCTTTTTCTAGGTCACGCTGTATGATCATTCCAACTTGTCTGTTGCTTTTCAATGAGTGTACCATCTCATGATATTGTTGAGAATCTGTCTTCCTTCCACGTAACCAATTTTCTCCTCAAAAATGAGATTTGGGAGGAGTGGATTGAGTCTATTAGCGATCACTTTGGAAATGATCTTGTACACCACATTACATAGACCTATGGGTCTGAATTTATCTGGTGTGGTGGCTTTTCTTGCTTTGGAATTAAAGCAATGAAGGAGGCATTGATAACCTTCAGCACTGATTTGGATCTTCTTGAGTCTTCCACTACATCGAGGATGCCTTGTTTGACTATTTCCCAGTAGGATTTGAAAAAATATACATTAAAGCTATCCAAGCCAGGGGCTTTCCCATTTTGCATCACATTGGTAACTTCCCTGACCTCATCTTCTGATATTGGTCGATTGAGATTGTGATTGTCTTCCCTCGTTACAAGCTTGGGGATCTACTTTGTGAATTTCTTAATAAATTAAGACCTATATAAGATCGCCTACAATGCTATGCTAAGGAAGTGTTTCACTATTGTAGACTCCATTTCTTTGTGAGTAACCAGCTCTTTTCCTTGTGAATCTTTGAGTTTTAAAATTCTGTTATGTGGCCTATGACTTAGAGTTGACTTGTGAAAGAATTGTGTGTTTCTTTCCCCACCTTTGATCCATTGAACTCTTGATTTTTGTCTCCAGAAAATCTCCTCTTGCCTGCATCTATCATCCCATTCCTTCTGAAGAACAGTAGATTGTGAATTCCTCTCCTCTGTAAAGCCATGTGTGATCATAATGTGATTGATCCCTTGGATTTGTCATTCAAGGTCATTTTTGGCTTTGAAAATGTTACCAAACGGCTCTTTATGACACTCTTTCAGTTTGAATTTGATGTGTTTGAGTCTTTGCTATAGCATGTACATTTTAGTGCCTTGATAGGGTAGCTCTTCCCTCCACCATTTCTTGATGTTACTAGTGAATTCAAGGTGAGAGAGCCAGATATTTTCAAATCTAAAAGGTTTGTTTCTTGGTGAGCCAGTAGTTGTGGCTTGAAGCTAGACCAGCCAGCGGTCTAATCCTCCATATGGAAGGATAATTGCTGACATGTTAAGGCCTATGAGAAAAAGGTTTTCTGAGATTAAGAATCTATCCAATTTGGAGGCAACTTGAGAAGCTTCCCCTCTCTTGTTGTTCTAGGTGAAGATGCCATTCATTGCTTCAACATCCACTAATCTCATGTTATCTATGAAGTTCTGAAAGGCTGTAGAGTCTCTTCCTAGTGTTCTAGTGCCACCTTTCTTCTCTGTAAGAGATTTGATCATATTGAGATCACCTTCCAAAATCCAGTGTAGATCAAGATGTCTTCCTCTTAGCTCCTCTAAGGAGGTGAGAAACCTGAGTTTGTCTTCTAGTGTTTGAGGTCCATAGAC
This sequence comes from Pinus taeda, assembly GCA_000404065.3. Lineage (NCBI taxonomy): Eukaryota > Viridiplantae > Streptophyta > Pinopsida > Pinales > Pinaceae > Pinus > Pinus taeda. The sequence continues at coordinate 199,300 of APFE031570789.1, forward strand.
ATTTGTCATCATGTAATGTTCCTTATCACCCACCGGTTACATTACCATCAAAAGATAGTTCCTGGATGCTTCTGCACCCATGATGCTAAGTGTTTGGGGGTTCCAAAGCGTTAGAATCCCACCCGCTAAGTTGTCTGCTTTAACTTCTAGATATTCAAACCTACTTAACAAATTACTGTGGACACCTTTGATTTTTTCCATCGAGCACTTGGTTTCCTGAATGAACACCATGTCTGGTTTTTCTTCTTTTATTCTACTACTAAGATTTATTTGCTTCCTTTTACTTCCTAGACCCCTTATATTCCATGTTGTAAACTTCATTAAGATAAGTTTGTAAAAGAGTAACTGGTGAGATCTTTCATCTTACCTGAGTTGATCATGAGTTTTCCACATTCTGTCAGCAGCTCATTCTGTTTTTTCCTTCCTCTTTTCCTGCCCGGGTTCTTGGAGGATTGTCCCCATGTTTTGGTGAGCGCCAATATTTCAACAAGAATGCTGCAACTCCTGGGCTACGAACTTTACTTTTATCAACCCGATACTTTGTAACAAACTTGGAAGCATCGGTACTGCATGCACAAGCACTAGTTCTCACTGCAGGTTGTCACTTGGTCAGCCGGTGTGAGATCACTAGGAGCTCAAGCCAACTTCTATAGATATTAAAAGAAGCTCTATATGTGATGAAATGAAAGAAATATTACTCTACAGAAGCTATTCTAATTGCATAAAGGAAAAACACTGGAATGCAAAGAAAAACCTAGTAAACCCTAATTAACAAGTTGATTCTACTTTTGCCAAAACACTATGAAAACCATGAATGCCATTACCTACTTGTGGAAGTAAACAACATCTAACCATGCTATTTCTAGAAGTAAATAAGAAAAAAACATATTTTTTCATTTTATTTGTTTATATGTGAATTTGACTTGCATCTAATTTATTGTGTGAGAGTGTGGCAATGAACAGGTGGCATTAAAGGGCGGTTTCAGAGCTTGGAAGGATGTGAGATGGTGTGGATGGGTCCTAGGAGGTCTTAGGTGGCCTTCTGGAAGCTTTTCCCAAATTTGGCCTTCAAAAGAAAGCCTACAGGAAAAACTACAAGAGGACACAGGGAAACTACAATATGAAAACAGGGAAACTATAGGAGGCCTACAGGAGGAGGCCGAGAGAAATTATCGTTGTTTTGAGGGTGTGAGAGTGGGTGGAAAAGGTGGATGAAGGTTGGAATGAGGTGTTAAGGTACCTAAGGTCTACCATGAATCACCAGGAGAGAGAAATATGATTGGGTTTACTCAAAGAGAGAGGAAGAAGTTCTATGAGAAATGAAGGAAACTAAGGCAGAATTGAGGTGACGTTTGGGAGACCTATAGGGCATGAATCAAATGGAGGGTGTGATTTCTAGTAAGTTAGACTACTGCTAAAAAAGATCTGCTGCATAGAAACCAAGAAAATCAAGAAACTATTTAAATGAATGCATTCTAAGAAAAACAGAGTTTTGCATTAAAATGGCCTAAATTATGATAAATAGAAGAAAATGTTGGGAAATGATGCAAGAAAGGAAAACATGAAAGATGACTATTGTAAATCAGGAAGTGAACATGATGAAGGAGATCGAAGGTAAAGAAAAATTGGACCATTAATCTACTACAGAGCTACAAACACTAGAAGTCCCATGAATGAGGAAAATCTGTGTTTTTGGGGTAGCAAGAGAGTATTTGCCTCAAATCATGGTCCCAGAGAGAGGAAGAGAAGCCAAGGCACTATTGCTAGCCTTTCGAATCTTTTCTGATCGTTGCTTAACCTGCTACAAAAAGCACAAATGGAAGCAAACAACAATGTAAACTTTGAAACGAGAACTGATATTGTTACCCATTTCGTAGAGATATCAAAAAATTGACAAAATTTTGAAAAGGGGCGATGCAGAGCACACATATTTTTTTAGAACATAGTTTTTGGCACTTTAAATAACTGATACGATTACCCGTTTCATAGAGGTAGTAAAAAGGTGACACAATTTTGAAAAGTGGTGATGCAGAATACAATACTTATTTTTTGGAGCATATTTTTGACAATTTAGATATTCTTATGTATCAAATATAAATGTTTGTTTTTAAATGTTAGTGATTTTTATGCTGATTTTGAAACGTGTTGATGCAATGTGTTATATAGCATACTTTTTTTTTTAGAGGACTTATTTTTCACACTCTAAAATT